>CM025150.1:23476718-23487452 GCA_013467495.1 Gossypium gossypioides
TTAAATATAAAAAGAAAAAAAAAAGGCAATAAAAGCTCGTAGATTAAATGACCTGGCATGGCATGCTCCTAATTTCAAAGCATAGAGTCGTCTTGTTTTGTCTTTTACGAAGAAAAGGCCAACATGTGTCGTTCAGCAATGGCTATCACTAAGTATGATTTTACTTTGCAAGATAATTAATCAAATTTTAAATTAAAAAATGCCGCCTTAAGTCTTTAACCCAACTGCAAACACCCACGATGTGATTGACTTCATCAAGAAACATATACACCTAATTAGTGCGTCATTACTTTTGGGGAGATTTTCTAGGGTAATCAAAAAGTTATACTAGAAAGTTTTGCTATGGTAAAAAAATAATATTAAAATATTTTTATGGTTAAATTCAAATAAAATTTTTTTTTATTGTTGAATATAAATTTGTTAAACATCATAATTAAACATGATTCAACATATGTTAGAATAAATTTAATCATAATTAACCAAAACAATCATACTTAAACATCATAAATCAAATAAGTTAAAATTAAATTCAACAAAAAATCAAATACATATAACAACATTAACAAATAACAAATAATATATATAAACTAATAAAAAAGGTAAAATTAAATATAAGGACTAAATTGAATTGAAAATGAAAAATAGGGATAAAATTAGATTAGATTTAAAAGCTCAATGACCTAAATCGAGAAAACTATTTTTATTTGGCTTAAAGGTACAAAAATCTCTTCAAGAAATTTTTTTTCAAAAACTCAATCAAGTCTTTCACTTTGATTTGCACTCAATTGAACCATTGTTGTTAAAAAAAATCAATTAAGTCATTTCATTAACTATATTTTTCATTTCTTCTCTCCCACAAGCCACCATTGAAGAAGAATTTGAAAGCTTCAAACACCCTTAGCATTCCACTTTTGCATGATATGTATTTTTTAATCCGATTTTAGTAAATTTTTTTTATATTTTTGAGATAATTGTAGCTTAATCTAGTTAACTCAGAGACTAATTCATAAAACTTTTAAATGTTTTGAATTATGTCATTGATGAAATTATGATGTTTTTGAAGTTTGATGATAGATTTATAAGCTTGATAGTTAAATAAGACTATTTTGTAAAGTGATTTTGGTTAATTTTAAGTTTAGGGACTAAATTGATAAAACAATATATTTAGTATGAAATTCTTGAGTAATTTCAATAATTATGGGCTGTATAAGTATAAAAAAATTCGGCTAGCTTGGTTTTGGGCTTAATTGTGATAGTTGTATAAATTTCGAGATTAGGGACTAAATTGAATAAAAGGTAAAAGTTTAGGATAAAATTATAAAATGTTGATAAAGAGTCAATTATATGAATTTTAATACTTTAAGATATTTGAATTGGTTAATTGAGCTTAAATTATTATATATAGATCAAGAAATGGTTCAATTGGTTGATAATCACGGGAAATGAAAAGTTATTGATTAGTCATCGTTGAGGTGTCGGTAGCTATTACGTTTTGGTAAGTTTGTATTATGTTTATTATATTTATAATGATTTGAATTTAATTATACATGTGTTTATGTATATATACTTTACAATTAACATGATTAATTGAGGTAAGACATGAGATTGAAAATGAAGAATTGATTTGTAAAGCATGGTAAATGAGTATGTGTGAATTGAATGATATATCATATGAAATGTATATGAGCAGGTTGATTATGATATAATAGTATAAAGATGAAAAGGTAACATAATACAGGTTAAAGCCCGTGTGAACTTAGTGAATAGTTAGGATACAAATGACAATTCATTAGGATTTATATTCAGCAGGTACTATGCATCGGTGTTGGCTATGTGCCATTTATATTCGGCAAGTACTATGTACCGATGTTGCAGTAGCATGCACTTTGTGTTGGTGTTATAATTAGCAGGTACTATATACTAGTGATGGATACCATACCGATGGCTTGAGATCCTGCATGTGTTACGGATTATCTAAACCTTGTGTGAACAACATTGTGTATTGGTTAATGTCTTTTTGTCAGTTTGTGTGAGCATTACCCTTTCGTATAACTGAAGTCAATTTACTATTGTTCTCTAGGCAAAGCAGTTAATTATTGAAATGGAAATGAAACGAGATGATATGATGAATTATGTTGTGTTGAGTATAGCTTGATATATGAATCTTGGCATGTTATGTTTTGATGATTTGATTTATCCAGGCTTAATCATTTGACATGGTAGAAATTATGGATCAAGAAAAAGGATTGTAATTTCTATGTTATGTATGAATAGTAAACTTAAATTAACATGTATGTAATGTTTTGTTTACGAACTTACTAAGCTTTATGTAAGTTTACTTTAGTTGGTTTTCTTCTTTGTAGATTCTCGGTCTCTTGTCGTCGATTGGAACATCATTGGAGATCACACTATCCAACAACTCTTTCAATAGCTATTTGTTTATTTTGGCCCAATTATAGGTGGCATGTAAATAGGGTTTCAGTATGTTTTATGTTATTAAGTAACTTGATGATGATTTGTGTCAATTTGGAATGTAAAAATTTGCATTTGGTATTTGGTATCTTGAATTGTTAGCTTATTACTTGATGCCTTGTTGAAATGGTCATTTTTTGTCATGGTAAATTATGAACTTAGGATGAAGTATATTTGCATTTGAAAGTAGATATAAATGGATGAGTTTTGACATATAATATTTAGAACTTGGTTGATGATTAAATGATTTTAACTTGTTGATTATGTTTTGGCTTAAATGATTATTGTTTATGTTTGAATTGTGGTGCCAATGAGGGCATATTGGTTAGGCACATAGGTTGATTGTGAATTGGTAGATTTTTGGCATGTTTTGACACATTTTGAATAGGTTTGAATGTTGGTTAATGCATAGCTTGGAATCTAAGTTTTGGTGTGTAAGATGGCTTGTATTTAAAGGTGTTTTTGGGCACACACAGCTTGTGACATGGTCTGCCACACTGCCGTGTGCCCCACACAGCTGCATGATACGACCATATGGTCTTTTTGATTTTTGGTGTAGGTTTTTCCATATAGCCTCAAAGAGTTACATGGCCATGTACCCCTGAGTTACACGAGCATAAGTTGTTACATGGTTTAGCCATACGACCATGTTCTTGAGCCACACGGGTTGAGCTCTGTCACACGGCCGTGTGACCCCTATTTTTACTTTTTACTCAAAATTTTGTAAAAGTTTCATTTTGATCCAGAATTGTTCCTAGTTTGTTTCAAATGTTCTGTAAGCTCGATTTAGGTCCTAATTTGATTGAATAGCATGGAAATGATTGCATGTGAATTATTTTGGTTATGTTTGACAAAATTATGAATAATGTTAAAGTTTTATAGTTGTAATACCTTATAGCTCGGGTCGATGATCGGACCAGGTATAGGATGTTACATTTAGTGGTATCAGAGCTATTATTTAGTCGATTTTAGGATTGAACGTAGCATGTATTGAGTCTAGAAATACATGCCACTTTATAACTTGTGATAGTGTAACGACTCATTATCAGTTTAGCTTGTTTTCTTATAGATTAAAGATGTCAACTTATTCCAGTCGAATAGAATCCGACGATGCTTAGAGTAATATTCCAGTCACTGATCAATGGGCTACTCATAATGTACCTGAGTTCCAAGAGCCTAGAGAAGAGGCTTCCAGTACCTTTCTCAAAATGATGCACGGCATGTTTAATGCCTATATGAGAGCCATTCTCACGGCTCAACAACCTTCATCCTCTCGTCTTCAAAACCTTATAAGTTCTAGTACTTATAGAATTTCTATTGATAACGTTTGAAAATGTGGAGTCGAAGAGTTCCATGGTAAGGTGGGTGATGATCTGGCCAGAGTTGAATGCTGGTTAAAGCACATGCAGAGGGTTTTGGATGAAATGTTGTGTCTTCCAAAAGATTGTCTGAGATGTGTCATGTCATTATTAAAAGATGAGGTATTTTATTGATGGACGACTTTAATTGCGGTTGTACCTAAGGAACGGGTTAATTGGGAATTCTTCAAAACAAGTTTCAAAAGAAATACGTTAGCAAACGATATATTGATAAAAAGAAGAAGGAATTACTTAAATTAAACAGGGAAATAGATCAGTTGCGGAGTATGAGCGTGAGTTTGTTCAACTCAGTAAATATGCTTGTGAAATTGTGTCTTTCGAGGAAGAAATGTGTATTCGTTTTGAAGATGATTTAAATGATAAGATCAAGATGTTAATTGGTGCAATGGAAATTTAAGAGTTTGTAGTTTTGTAGGACAAAGCTTAGAAAATGGAGGAGGTATACAATCATAAGAAACAAAACGAGATGAAAGCTCGTGACTTCCATAAAGGCAATTCAACCAGAACATTTTTGCTCTCCCACTAAAGAAGATGAAATAATCGAGTAGCCATTTTTCAACACCATCTAGATTTTCGGATAGAGAATGATTGAAACGGAACAACATGAGATCACCGACGCCTTCAGTAGCCAGCGTAAGAAACATTTAAAATGTAAACAAACTTGAATGCAGCCAATGTGGCCGGTATCTCTTTGGAGTGTGTAGATTGAAAGACGAATCCTGTTTTAATTGTGGGTCTCCTAATCATTTCAAGAAAGATTGCCCAAATTGAATTGAGCCAAACAGATATCAGAATGCAAAACTTATTCTTACTATTACTAGAGGTAGACGGCCAAAGAACAATATTACTACGGGAGTCAGTAGAAGTAGGACCAAGGATTCAGCAGTTTGATCTAAAGCTCGAGTTTCTGCCAGAGCTTATACAATTTGTGTGCGTGAAGAGGGCTCAACTCCTGATGCTATTGTTGGTACATTTTCTATCTTTGATGTTACTGTATGGATTAATTGGCCCTAGATCGACATATTCATATATATGCACTACGTTAGTAATTGAAAAGAATTTACTAGTTGAGTCAACTGAGTATGTCGTTAAAGTAACGAATCCTTTAGGAAAGAGTGTCATAATTGATTTGGTTTGCAAATAGTGTCCACTGAAAATTCAAGGCTATGACTTTCTTGTTGATCTGATGTTACTGTCGTTTAATGAATTTGACGTTATCCTGGGAATAGATTGGTTGACATTTCATGATGCTGTAGTGAATTGTCGATGGAAACAAATTGATTTGAGATGTTGAATGGAGAATTGATTTCTATTGAATTTGTTAAGTCTGATTGTATTTCAAGTATAATTTTAGTGATTTACACATAGAAATTGATCCGAAAAGGCTATGATGCATTTTTAGCTTATATCCTGGACTGCAGAGTATCTGAATTGAAAGTTGATCAGATACTGACCGTTTGTGAGTTTATAGATGTTCTTAATGAGGAATTTTTGGGTTTACCGCCAGAGCGAGAGGTTGAGTTTGCTATTGAACTAATACCAGGGACTGCTTCGATCTCAATTATTCCATACAAAATGACTCCAATTGAATTAAAAGAATTAAAAGCTCAGTTTCAAGAATTAATTGACAGAGCTTTTGTTCGACTGAGTATATCGCCTTGGGGTGCACCTGTTCTATTTGTAAAAAAAGAAAGACGGGTCGATGAGATTGTGTATGGATTATCGGTAATTGAACAAAGTCACGATAAACAATAAATATCTCTTACCTTATATTGATGATTTATTCGATCAGTTGAAAGGTGCCACAGTGTTTTCAAAGATTGATCTCATATCTGGTTACTATCAGTTACGAGTTAAAGATGCTGATGTACCGAAAATAGTGTTCAGAACCCATTACATACACTACGAATTTCTAGTCATGCCATTTGGATTGACGAATGCCCGAGTAGCATGTATGGATTTGATGAATCAAGTTTTTCAACCTCACATCGACAGGTTCATTGTTGTTTTTATTGACGACATTCTGATTTACTCTAGAGATGAATCTGAGCATGCCCAACATTTAAAAATAGTATTACAGACCTTGCGTGAATAATAATTGTATGCAAAGTTTAGTAAATGCGAATTTTGGCTCAAAAAAGTTGAATTTCTCAGTCATGTGATTTCAGCTGAAGGGATATGAGTTTATCTGTGTAAGATTTCTGCTATTTTAAATTGGAAGCCTCCGCAAAATGTTTCTAAGGTACGTAGTTTTCTGGCATTAGCCAGATATTATCGACAATTTGTTAAGAACTTTTCTATAATAGCTTTACCTATGACGAAACTGTTATAGAAAGATGTTGGTTTTGTGTAGTTTGATAAATTTCAGCAAAGTTTTGATCAGTTGAAAAGTATGTTGACAGAGGCACCAACGTTGACATAGACTGAATTCGAGAAAGAATTTGTTGTTTATAGTGATGCTTCCTTGAACAGTTTGAGATGTGTTTTGATGCAGGAGGGCAAGGTAATTGTGTATGCTTCTCAAAAGCTTAAAACTCACAAAAAAATTACTCGACACACGACCTTGAGTTAGCCGCGATTTTATTTTCATTAAAAATTTGGCGACACTATCTATATGACGAGAAATGTCATGTTTATGCCGATCACAAAAGTCTAAAATATTTGATGACCCAAAAAGAGTTAAATCTGAGTCAATGGATGTGACTTGAGTTACTAAAGGACTATGATCTGGTGATAGACTATCATCTAGGTAAAGCGAACGTTGTTGCCGATGCTTTGAGTCAGAAATCCCTTTTTGCTCTTCGATCGATGAATGCTTAGCTTAATTTGGAGCGTGATGGTTCTATTTTAGTCGAGTTGAAGGCTAAACCTTTGTTTTTACAAAAAATTCAGGAAATACTATTTGATGATCCAAATTTATCGGCTAAATGGAAAATGGTTGAAAATGGTCAAATAGCTGATTATAGTATTGGTTCAAACGACAGTTTATATTTTTGTAATAGATTGTGTGTACCTGAAGATATGCAATTGAAATAGAACATTTGAAGTGAAGCTCAAAACAATGTTTATTCGTTACACTCGGGAAGTACGAAAATGTATTATGATTTAAAATAGATATACTGGTGGTAGAGAATGAAACGTCAAATTTTTGAATTTGTATCTAAATGCCTTGTGTGTAAATCGGTAAAAGCCGAACATCAGGTTCCATCCAGGTTATTTCAGCCTATCATGATTCCATGTGGAAATGGGAGCGTGTTACTATGGACTTTTGATAACTCTTAAAAAGAGTTATATTTCATGCCTTTAGACTTAGTTAATTGCATGTACTTAAGTGATTTTAGTTGCATTTTAGGATATTGCACTAGTATTTTAAGAGCATTTCATTAAAGAGTTCAAGTTGTGCTTAGGTGCTATTACATGTTGCTTTTAATTGCCTGTTGGAATGACTTGCTTGGTGGTTGATTGACAGGTGCAAAGTGTAGGTGGAGTAGAGGGTTAAAGGTTTGACGTGACAAATTTTGGGTAGTTTGCCAACAAAAGTACTATGGCAATACCTGGAAGATGCCTAGTCAGTACTTAATGCGTATCATTTTTAGTCCCAACTGTACTTGTACTAGAAAAATTGACCTGAAAAAAAGAGAAAGGATTATGGCTGATAGACCTACCCTTAAAGGTCAAACCTATAAAAGCAAAAGGGGGAACCCTAGAAAGGATTAGTTTTTCGAATAGAAGAAAAAGAGAAGAAACTTTTGATAGGAAAAGCATAAAGGACCAAGAAGGAAGATGGCTGAAGAAGGAGAAGATGACTGCATTATCATTGGCAGTTGCAAGACATTGTGCTGCCGATGTTGAGAGCTGAATAGGCGAAATCCAACATCTCAGAATTTATCCTTTGATTCTTATCACATTTCCTTTAGAACTTAATTGTAAAATATGTTGTTGATTACTGCATTAAACTTGAACTCGATTTACCCAACTATGAGCTAAATCTCTTAGGCTTGGGATTACTTGGATGAACCCTTTAATTTCTATTAATGTTCACAATTTCAGTTTGAATTATTCTGCTATTTTAGTCAATGGTATTTCATGCTTTTTATAGGCTGTGTATTGACGAATATGTAGCAAGTTATTAAGATACTTAATGCCGACAGGGTTAGGTTATTTGGATAGACATTGGGTAATATAAGTGAATGAAAAATTATTTATTCGTAGCAACCTCTAAACATAGAGCCTTGCCTCATTTGAAAGAGGATAAAAAATATTAATGGTAGTCAAACTTAAGTCTATAGACATAGAGTACCATAGGGAAGGTAGCCTAAGGTTTGCTCTCGAGAGAAGTAGACTACTGTAGAAACCTATCGAGCAGTAGAATGTTCAAGACTTTGCTATGGCATTAATAGTTAGAGAAGGTAGATGCATCAGTAATCCCAGCCGTCCTAATCAACACTGTAATTACTTAATCTTTTTTTCCATAGTTACTTGGTCGTGACATTCTTGTTTCATTTACTTATTTTGTGTTGCACATTTTATACATCATCATTCTCTCATTTTGCCACAACATTCTCTCATCTAGCCTAACTCTAATAGCTCAACTAAATTATACTGTTCTAATCCTTGTGGAGACGATCTCACTTATCACTTTATTTCCTGTTTGACTTGTACACTTGCACAATTCACATATCATATTCACAAGTGACAAGTTTTTGGCACCGTTGCTAGGGATTAGCTATTGGAGAAATTTGGTTTTGTTTTTTCTTAGTTTTAGTTAACTTAGTTGTATTTAATTATTGCAGGGTTGCCATCAGTGCATGAGTAAAAGCACTTCTGTTAACAAAGAGTATCCTTTTAACCCAGAGATTGAAAGAACTTTGCGAATGAGAAGAAAGGAATTACGTAATATAGCTAAGGAAGGGAATGTTCCCGGTCTGAATGATCCATTGAATCCAAATGGTCAGGATGTTGATATTCCTATTCATCGTGTGATAGATGACCACGACAAGCCAATTCGGGAACATGTTGTTCCAATTTTGGATGATTTGAATCCAAGGATAGTAAGACAACATATACGAGCTCATCATTTTGAGTTGAAATCAGTAATGGTTCAAATGTTGCAAACAGTAGGACAGTTTGGTGGATTACCCACTGAAGATCCAAGACTGCATGTAAGACTTTTTCTAGAGGTCTGTGACTCATTTAGACAACAGGGTGCTCCTGAATTTGCATTGCAGCTTAAATTGTTCCTATACTCTTTGAGAGATCGTGCAAGAACGTAGTTTAATGCTTTACCGTCGGGAACAGTGGCATCATAGAATGACTTGTGCCAGAGATTTTTGCTATAGTATAATTTGCCAAATATGAATGCCAAGCTTAGAAATGACATCACATATTTTAAAAAATCAGAGGATGAAACGCTTTACGAAGCCTGGGAAAGATTTAAAGGATTATTTAAAAAATGTCATATGCATGGTTTTCAACACTGAACTCAAATGGTGATGTTTTATAATGGGCTAAATGCATATACAAGGACGGTAGTCAATGCCTCTGCAAATGGTATTTTTTTGAATAAATCCTATAATGAAGCATATGAGATTTTGGAACGGATTTCCAACAATGATTATCAATATCCTACCATGCAAGTTGGATCTGGTAGGAGAGTTGCTGGCACCATTGAACTTAATACAATCACTTCGTTGACAGCCCATGTATCTTTTTTAGCTAATATGATCAAAAGAATGAAAAGGCCCACTGTAGTCTAAGAGATGAAATCAGCCAAACTATCGTGTTTATTGTAGTGAAGACCATGTGTTTGATGAATGCCCATCAAACCCAGCATCTATATACTACATCGGTAATTTTAACCGGAATAATATCCCTTATTCCAACACCTACAATTCGGGGTGGAAGCAACATCCGAACTTTAGTTGGAATAATCAAGGTGCGGGGAATTTAAACAATGTTGCGAGACATAATGATAATATTGCACTGTTTGGTTATAATTATCCTATGCCGAGGCAAAATGTTTAACAGGGTCAAGCATCATCTTCTACCTCCATTGAAGCCTTGCTGAAGGAATATATGACCAAGAATGACGCTGTAATTTAGAGCTAGGCTATGTCCCCTAGAGCTCTTCAGAATCAAGTGGGACAGACAGTGAACGCTTTAAATTCGGGGACAAAAGGAGCATTGCCAAGCAATACCGAGAATTCGAGAACACAAGGGAAGGAACAGGGTAAGGCCATCACTCTCAGAAGTTGGACATAGTTGGATAATGTTGTTCAAGACACCACTGTAGAGGAGAACAACTCCAGACTCAACCATGGAAAGAATTCAAAATCAACTAAAAAACATACTGCAACTGAAAAGGCTAAACATAAGATTGTTGCAGCAAAATCAAATCATGTTGCCAATAAAAATGCTACAACAAAATAATATCAACAACCTGAAGGACAACCACCTCCACATTTTCCTCAGCGATTTCACAATTTTAAACAAGATTTCCAATTCAAAAGATATCTAGATGTTCTAAAACAACTCCACATCAACATACCATTAGTAGAAGCTTTGGAGCAAATGCCTAATAATGTGAAATTCATGAAAGATATACTGTCAAAGAAGCGGAGATTGGGGGAATTTGAGATTGTTGCTCTCACTGAAGGGTGTACAGTATTGTTGATGAATAAATTACCTTCAAAGTTGAAGGACTCAGGGAGTTTTACTATCCCATGTTCAATTGGAAATCATTATGCTGGTAAGGCATTGTGTGATTTAGGAGCAAGCATCAATTTAATGCCTATGTCTGTCTTTAGGAAGCTGGGTATGTAACACCCCTTACCCGTATTCGACGCCGGAATAGGGTACGAAGCATTACTAGAACACATACACT
>CM025150.1:23487791-23501983 GCA_013467495.1 Gossypium gossypioides
AATTTTCACGAAATCATTTTGTGAAATCGTAGACCATAAAAATGTAATAAAATAAATTTTTTTCTCGTCAAATTTGTGGTCTCGAAACTACTGTTTTGACTAGGCCCAAAATCGGGCTATTACAGGGTATCGAAAAAACAAGACTTACTATGGTCACGTTATAGCTAGCTAATTGATCCTGCGCACATCCGGAAGGTAAAATTGAAGACATGCTAGTAAGAGTAGATCAATTTATTTTTCCTGTCGATTTAATTATTTTAGAATGTGAAGCTGACAAAGATGTGTCGATTATCTTTGGAAGACCTTTTCTTGCTATAGGAAAAACTTTGATTGATGTGCAAAAAGATGAACTGACCATGACGATGAATGATCAACAAATTACTTTCAATGTATTCGTTGCCCTAAAATGTGCTGATGAGATCGAAGAATGCTATGCCATTGGTTTGATAGAAACATTAGTGCAGGAAAAGTTTGCAAAATTTTGCCACAAAAATTTTGATAGTGATACAGATTCACTTGAGCTACAGGAAATAGAGACTTTTGAATAATTCAATAAACTCATGGAGGCACAGTAAATTATGGACAGACCAAGGAGAAAGTTTGAGTCCTTGGATTTATCGGCTTGCACTTTAAATCCTCCTAAACCGTCTATAGAGGAACCACCTACACTAGAGTTGAAACCTTTCTTGCTGCATTTAAAATATGCTTACTTGGGAGACAACAACACCTTGTCAGTAGTTATTTCTTCGGAGTTAACACCCAATAAAGAGACTAGGTTGTTGGAAGTTCTCAAGCGATCTAAGAAGCCATTAGATGGACACTTGCCGACATTAAGAGAATCAACCCTACACTATGCATGCAGAAAATTTGATTGGAGGATTGCCATAACAATTCTATTGAATAGTAAAGGAGGTTGAATCCTATCATAAATGAAGTTATTAAGAAGGAGATTATTAGGTGGCTCGATGCTGGTATTATCTATCCTATCTCTAACAGTTCTTGGGTGACTTCTGTACAATGTGTGCCCAAGAAAGGAGGTGTCACAGTGGTCAACAATGATAACAATGAGCTCATACCAACTCGTACTGTCACGGGATGGGGAGTGTCCATGGATTATCGTAAGCTCAACAAGGCAACTAGGAAAGACCACTTTCCCTTACTGTTTATGGATCAAATGTTAGACAGATTAGCTGGGAAGGCATTCTACTATATCTTGGACGGATATTTAGAGTATAATCAAATTGCTATAGCTCTCAGTGACCAAGAGAAGACAACTTTCACTTGCCCATATGGTACTTTTGTGTTTAGATGAGTGCTATTTAGGTTATGTAATGCCCTGGTAACATTTCAGCATTGTATGATGGCAATATTCTCTAACATGGTCGAAAACTTCCCTGAGGTTTTTATGGATGAGTTCTCTGTCTTTGAAAATAACTTTGAGGGTTGTTTGAAAATTTTGGAATTGATTCTATGCCATTGTGAAGAAACAAATTTTTCTTGAATTGGGAAAAATACCATTTCATGGTCCTTAAAGGCATTGTTCTGGGGCGTAAAGTATCACAACAAGGGATTGAAGTTGACGAAGCAAAAGTTGAGGTAATAGAAAAATTATTGATGCCTACCAGAGTCAAAGGTATTAGAGTTTTTTAGGCCATACTGGTTTTTATAGAAGATTCATTAAGGATTTCTCGAAGATATCTAAATCCTTGTGCACCTTGCTAGAGCACAATAGACCTTTCAATTTTGATGAACATTGTTTGATAGCTTTTGAGGAATTGAAGAAATGACTGTTAGTATCACCAACTGTAATAGCTCTAGAGTGGATATTGTCTTTCAAACTCATGTGTGACGCCAACGATTATGCTATGGGAGCAGTGTTGGGGCAAAGGAAAGGCAAGGTATTTCATGCAATCTATTATGCAAGCAGGACCTTGATAGATACACAACTTAACTACACCACCACTAAAAATGAGTTATTGGGTATGTCATTCGAGTTTGATAAATTTCAATCTTATTTAGTTGGTACCAAGGTCACCGTTTACACAGATCATTCTGCTATTAAGTATTTGGTAACCAAGAAAGATGCTAAGCCAAGATTGATTCTGTGGATACTCTTGCTGCAGGAGTTTGATTTAGAAATTCGAGATAGAAAGGGGACTAAAAATCAAGTGGCTAATCAATTCTGAATATTAGAAGCCAGAAATGAAGATGGCAATGTCAAACTGATTAAGGAAGACTTCCCAGACGAGCAACTGTTAGTTGCCATAGCATTACCTTGGTATGCCAATATAGTGAACTTCCTAGTAAGTAGGTTGATGCCACCCGATATCAACAGCTAAAGACGACAAAAATTTTGGGATGAACCCTTCCTATTTAAGCACTGTGCTGATTAGATAATTAGGAAGTGTGTCCATGATGATGAAATTCACAGAATCCTACAACATTATCATTTAGCTCCTTGTGGAGGACACTTTAGAGGAATTTGAACTACTGTCAAGGTACTCAAATTTGGTTTTTATTAGCCAAATCTGTTCAAGGATACTCATGAATTTTATAAGTTAGGTGATCATTGTTAGAGGGCAGGCAATCTATCTAAGAGATATGAAATGCCGCTGCAAAATATCCTAGAGATTGAGTTGTTTGATGTCTGGAGAGTAGACTTTATGGGTCCATTTCCACCCTCATTAGGCAACCTATACATACTTGTGGCAGTAGACTATGTCTCTAAGTGGGTCGAAACTGTTGCGCTTCCTACTAACGATGCAAATTTAGTAATGAAGTTCTTGCACAAGAACATTTTCACAAGATTCGGTACGCCTAGAGCCATTATTAGTGATGAAGGATCTCATTTTGATTGCAAGCTAGTGGCTAATGCCTTGCATCATTATGGGGTGAAACATAAGATTGCCATGACATATCATCCCCAAACAAATGGACAAGCTGAGATTTCTAATGGAGAAATTAAGCAAATTTTGGAAAAAGTGGTAAACCCAATTTGAAATGATTGGTCCTCTAAACTGGATGAAGCTTTGCGGGCTTATCATATGACATTTAAAACACTATTGGGGATGTCACCGTTTAATCTTGTTTACGGAAAGCCATGTCACTTACCTATTGAACTGGAGCACAAGGCATTTTGGGCCATTAAAAAGCTGAATTTGGTTTGGATCACTGCTGGACATAAAAGGTTGTTAGAGCTGAATCAAATGGAAGAATTTAGGGTACAAGCATATGAAAATGCTAAGCTATACAAGGAGAAGACCAAGCATTAGCATGATAGTAGAATTATGCCAAGGCAATTTGAACCAGGGCAATAGGTGTTGTTGTTCAACTCTAGGCTCAAATTGTTCCCTAGTAAATTAAAATATCGCTGGTCAGGTCCTTTTGAAGTAGCTCAAGTATACCTGTATGGAGCTGTTAGTATCAAAGACCTAAAAACGGGGGTCACATTCAAAGTTAATGGACAACACTTGAAACACTACTGAGGTGCTCATGTGGATCGTGACAAGCAATCCATTGACTTCCGAAATGTTTGAGTTAGCAGCTTTGTTTTTATTTTTCCTTTCTTTAATTGATTTACTTTCATTTCATTTTTATTATATGTTATCATTAATTATTTAATGTTGTTTCATTTCTATTTGTCTTTGATTAATGAATAGTTTTTCTAGATTTCTGGAGATAGAATAAAAGTGTGGGATTATTAGTTGTGATACTAAGAGGACTTTGCTGCAACATTTCAGAAAGAAATTATACTGTGATAAACTGGGTGAATGAATGTCGAGGTATGAGGTAACATGGGTTGACTGGATAGTAAAGTACAAGGGAGAGATTTTTGGATAGCTGGGCCCATTTTATTACTTTGGTAGCCCTAGGGAGAAAAAGCCAAAAAATTTATTTTAAGGTTAGGTCACCTTACATTCTTCCCCTCCCAAAAATTCCCTTATTTTTCCCTCCCCACCCCACAAAGATTACTCTACACATTTCATTTTTCTAAACTATCAACATTATCTCCTCTGCTCACCTCTTTTCAATTGCTCACATCTCTTACGTTTCCCACAAAGTTTCTATCTTTACCGTTTCTTTCTCTTCAATTTCTCCTACATTTCCTCTAACCACATTTTTTGAGATTTCTTTCTATCCTCCTTCAATGGAACGAGTAAAGACTACTTCAAAGGCTGCTAAATCGTTGTGGGCCAACACAACTCGACCTAAAACCTTTTTCAATAGTGTCACAGCTGCAAAATACAACAATAACATCTCAAAGTGCCCTTTTTGTTTCAAACAAGGGTTCTTATTCAAGGACGAACCACACATGGGCTATGAAGAGTCTGTGTCTTTCATCGTAGAGAAGCACGGGTGGAGTATTTTTTGTTTGCACCCTGAGGACATTTTCGGAAAGGTTGTTTGTGAATTTTATGCACATGTTAATTCACCTGATTCTCCTTTTATTTATGTTTGTGGCACTTCAGTTCTATTCGATGAAGATCATATTAAGACTCAATTTGGGATCGTTGATGTGCAAGATGAACACACCCCCTTCACTAACAATGTCACTATTGATGGATTGACTCAAGTCTTGAATGATTTATGTGTCAAAGGTACGCGTTGAAATGTTTCCAGTCAAGATTGCTATACCGTTGAGACGGCTTCTTGAAAGCCTATTGGGAAAGTGTAGTACCATTTTCTAAAGAGCCGCCTCATGCCATCAACTCACAATACGACTATTTCAAAGGAGAGGATGCTCTTATTACACTCTATTTTCATGGGGAGAAGAATCAATATTGGCTGAATCATTTGTAAAGAGGTGCACCGGTGTGCCGAGAAAAATGTTGGCAGCCTAAACTTCTTCTCTCTCATTACTGCTTTGTGCCGTACTGCTAGAGTCCCTCTCAATGTTTTATGAGGATGTCACCCCCAATAAGGGTGGACTATCCCGAGCATTTTTGCCAAAGTCCAAGGCATTAATGCTGCAAAATCAACTCAGTATAGTCTGATTACCATTTCTACTGCTGCATAATTTCCCACGGCAGCACCCTCAGCATCTCGCAACTCCTTTGGAAAACAAGTGTTGCACTCCTTAAAGCAATTGGAGCAAAGGATTTCCCTCTTTTAGATTCAGCAGCTTTAACTAGCTGAAGAGATGGTCAAGGCCCAGGAATAACAAGCTCAATATTGGACTTATGTGAGGAGCAGAGATTTAGCTGTTAAAAAAATCCTTGTAGAAGAACTTTACAAAGCCGATGCTGGAATTCCCTACCTTCCCCACCTCTTTGCTCCCGATTCTTGAAGCTGTAGAGAAGCCAGCTCAAACTCCTGCTACTAGAGCTGAACCCTCAAATTTGAGAATCACTACTAATGAAGAGAAAACTATTGCTGAGGAGCTTGAAAAGACGACATCATTAAATCTTAAGAATGAAGAAGAAGAAGAGGAAGATGAAATTGCCATTTCCATTATTGCCACCACGAAAGGTAAGGACCTTGTTCCACCCACCCCACCAGCTTTTAATACTGCACAAGATTGTGACATCAATCATCTTATTAATGAGCTCACAGAAACTAATAAGGAGGGGGACGAAATGAACCCCATGAAGAGGAAGCTGTGGTATAAAGTTAGTACCTGTAAATCCACTCGCAGGGCCAAATGAAGTAACTACACTCCAATCCAAGCCAAGGAAGTTTTTTCCCTACCTCATGCATTTTATTTCCTTTTCCACGACATTTTCTATACATATCTATATATTTTTTTCTGTTACATATCTGTATATGCATTGAGGACAATGCATCCTTTAGGTTTGGGGGTGTATTGTGCATTTAGACTGCATTATATATCTAGTACGTATGCTCATTCTAGTCTAGTTAAATTTGTTTTGCCACTGCCATGTAACTACTAAGTATTATTTTGCCTATGTGGAGTACAATCTTTACTTATGATGTTCGATGAGGAGATTAATTTTTCAATAAATTTAGAAAAATGTGACAGTAGATTAGGTGAATTTAGGTTAGGATAGTTTGCCTGAGAATCGACCCCTAAAAAATTAGATATCCAAACTTCTATCACAATTGGTTTATAGTAAGTTCTTTTAATAAGCTTAGAGAATTCTAAAGATAAGCTCAATAAAATGGAAATACTTAATAATGAATAAAATGACAAAGTTTAAGAAAAATCAAGGAAATGCCATAAAACACTCCAATGCTTAGAATTTCCAAATAGGTCAGCAACACTTAGTTTGCTCAATTGTGTTGTTGATTATAAAAAGCGAGTTTAGGCAAGAGTGTGTAATAAAGAAAAATAAATTTAGGGGTACTCCACTGTAGTAATAGGTTGAGTAGCTAAGGAGGTAGTTGTTTCCTCCATCCATCTTCTAAGCCAAAAGCTTTAACTTCATGAGTGATTTCTATTCAAATCGTGACATGATTAAGTATCTGACAATTCAATGTATGCTCCATTATGATTGTCGAGTTAAAGAATTGTGTGATGAGTTGAGCCCCCTGTTCTAATACAAATAAAAATAAATAAATAAAAGCAAACTGAGTTTAGATGAAAGATGAACTAAGTAAATTAGGAGATATTTGCTATAATGAAATTGCATACAGGAGTATGTATGATTTTGTTCTTAGGGCAATATTTTCTACTTTGCTACATAAACTTATGAAACTTGAACAAACTTTTTAGACATAGAAGATTGCTGAGAACTAAAGTATAAAATGCTCTCTATATGGTTTGATAGTACAAAAGTGGTTATGTGGCCATGGCAATTCTTACATTCACGCATTCATGAATACTTTGTTTGATGATAAGCAATAACTCAGGTTTGGGGGTGTCATAACTCTTGAAAAGAGTTATATTTCATGTATTTAGACTTAGTTAATTGCCTTTACTTAAGTGATTTTAGTTTCATTTTAGGATATTGCATTAGTATTTTTAGAGCATTGCATTAAAGAGCTTGGATTGTGCTTAAGTGCTATTACACGTTGCTTTTAATTGCTTGTTGGAAGGATTTGTTTGGTGGTTGATTGCTAGGTGCAAAGTGCAGGAGAATGAATAGAGGGTTGAAGGTTTGATGTGACAAATTTTGGGTAGTTTGCCAACACAAATGCTATGAGAATACCTTGAGGATGCCTAGTCAGCACTTAATGCATACCGTTCTTAGTCCGAGCTGTACTGGTACCAGAAAAATCCACCTAAAAAAGAGAGAAATGATTATGGGTTGATGGACCTACCCTAGAAGGTCAAACCTATAAAAGCAAAAAGGGGAACCCTAGAAAGGAGTAGTTTTTTGAATAGAAGAAAAAGAGGAGCAACTTTTGATAGGAAATAAGGGAAGGACCAAGAAGGAAGGCAATTGAAGAAGGAGAAGACGACTGCATCATCTTTGGTAGTTACAAGAAATTGTGTTGCCGGTGTTGAGAGCTGAATAGGAAAAAGCCAACATCTTAGAATTTCTCCTTTGATTCTTATCACATTTCGTTTAGAACTTAATTGTAAAAGATGATGTTGATTACTACATTAAACTTGAACTCAATTAACCCAACTATGAGCTAAATCTCTTAGGCTTGGGATTACTTGGCTGAACCCTTTAATTTCTATTAATGTTCACAATTTAAGTTGGAATTATTCTGTTATTTTATTCAATGGTATTGCATGCTTATTATAGGTTGTGTATTGACGAATATGTAGCAGGTTATTAAGATAACTTAATGCCAATAGTGTTAGGTTATTTGGATAGATATTGGATAATATGAGTAATGAAAAATCATGTATTCACAACAACCTCTAGACACAGAGCCTTACCTTATTCAAAAGATGATAGAAAATATTAGTGGCAGCCGAACTTAAGTCTATAGACATATAGTACCTTAGGGAAGGTAGCCCAAGGTTTGTTCTCGAGAGAAGCAGACTACTGTAGAAACATATCGAGCAGTAGAATGTTCAAGACTTTGCTGTGGCATTAATAGTTAGAGAAGGTAGATGCATCAGTAATCCCAGCCGTCCTAATTAACATTGCAATTACTTAATCTTCTTTTCTATAGTTACTTGGTCGTGGCATTCTTGTTTTATTTACTTGTTTTGTGTTGCACATTTTATACATCATAATTATCTCATTTTGCCACTACATTCTCATCATTATTTTGTTTTAGCATTAATCCAGCCTAACTCTAATAACTCAACCAAATTATACCATTCTAATCATTGTGGAGACAATCTCACTCTTCAATTTATTACTTGTTCAATGTGTATACTTGCACAATTCACACATTATATTCACAAGTGACAACTTTGTATCTGGGTTACCGTTAACGTCGAGGAAGAAAGACACAATCTGGGTTATTGTTGACTGATTAATGAAGTCTACACATTTTATACCAGTACATACAGATTACTCGCTTGATAAATTGATAGACCTGTATGTTTCGAAAATAGTCAGATTACAAGGTGTTCCATTATCAATTATTTTGGATCGTGACCCGAGGTTTACCTTTAGTTTTTTGGGTAAGTTACTCTAAGCTCTGGGTACCAAATTGAAATTTAATACAGCTTTTTATCCGCAAATGGATGGTCAGTCAGAGCTGATATTTCATGTACTTGAAAATATGCTCTGATGTTGCATACTTGAACTTGAAGGTCACTGGGAAATGTTTATTCCGTTGGTTGAATTTTCTTATAACAATAGTTACCAGTTGAGCATTAAAATGGCTCCGTATGAAGCTTTGCATGGGCAAAAATGTAGAACTCCGTTGTACTGGACTAAGCTAAGTGATAGAAAGATTTCTTGTACAAATTTGATCCGCGAGACTAAAGATAAAGTCAAGATTATTCAGGATTGTTTGAAAGCTACTTCAGACCGTCAGAAATCGTATGCTAATTTAAAAAAAAAGATATCGAGTTTGAAGTTAGTGAAAAAGTATTCATGAAAGTGTCTCCCTGGAAGAAAGTTCTTCATTTCGGGCGGAAAGGAAAACTCAGTCCTAAGTTTTTTGGCTCGTACAAAGTTATTGAAAGAATATGTCCAGTAGCATACCATTTGGCTTTACCAACAGAACTTGGAAAGATTCAAAATGTTTTCTACGTGTCGATGCTGAGACAGTATAGATTATATCCTTCTCATGTGATCTCTCTAGTTGAAATAGAATTGCTGTAACAACCCGTTTTTCAGTGGTGTCAGAAATATGGTTTTGGGGCAACAAATCTGATGAGTAGGTTCGTAAATATTAAATATTAATATTTACGAGTCAAATATTATATTAAAATAAATTTTGAATTGACAATTTATGCTATTTGGAAGAACAATTAGGTTCAAGTGATATGACCTTAAAGTCAAGTGGTTTTAGAAAATGAGGTATCAAAACCTCATTTCTATAAACTGAGTCGTAAATATTTTTATAAATATTTACGGAGTGTTATTAAGGTCGTATTAAAGTTTCGTTAAGAAATTTTAATGTTTCGATAGTTAATTAATTAAACAGGACTAAATCGTAAAGGATGTAAAATTTTATCACTATTATATTTGAGCGATTAAATGGCTTAATGAATAAAAAGTGGATGGACTTAAATGGTAAATAAACCATTTAAGGAGTTAATGGACTAATATGGGCATGGATTTGATGTTTAAAATGGTAATTTGATAAATTAAATTAAATTAAATTAAACCAAAAGTTTTTATCATCTTTTACATTTCTTCTTCACCGAAATTTAATGAAGGAAGAAGCCATCTTTAAAATTTAAAGTTTTGGCAAGTTCAAAAGCTAAATTGGTATGTAATTTTAGCCCCATTTCTAATAATTTTTATATTTTTGATATCGTTGTAACTAGGTCCAGCTAGCCTGTACCTTCGTTTTTTAGTCTGTTAAAGATTTTGAAGGCTACCATTGATGAATATTTGTGATTTTAGATGTTAAATGATGAATTTGAAGTATTAGTTGTTATTTATAAGTGTTCTGTTAAGGGATTTTTGATGAATTTAACGATTAGGGATTAAATTGTTGAAATAGTAAAAATACAATGACTTGATATGAATTTTTTACAAATATGGGCTGTAATAGAAGCTATGAACATTAGGTTGACATGGGTCTTTAATAAAAATGGTTAATTTGCATGTTTTAGGCTTATGAACTAAATTGAATAAAAGTAAAATGTTGGGGGTAATTTTGTATAAATGTCAAAAAGAACTAAATTGCAGAAAATGAGTTGGTTTTGCTGTCTGAATTAATGAATTTAATAAAATTATTAATTTAGATCAAGAATGAGTGGAAAATCGAGTAGAAGGGAAAATTACCAAATAGCCCTTGTACTTTGACATTTTTGCAATTTAACCAGGTAAGTTCATAGTGTTTCAATACAAAAATAAATTTCTACTTGCATTTTTATAATATAGTTCTTTAATTAAATGTTCATAGTTAATTATTGAATGATTTCACTTATGTGTCCCTGTTTGTAGTTCGGTACCCCTAATTGCACTTACGTGCCCCTATTTGTATTTCGGTACCCCTGATTGCATTTACGTGCCCCTATTTGTACTTCGGTACCCCTGATTGCAGTTATGTGCCACTGTTTGTACTTCGATACCCCTGATTGCACTTATGTGCCCCAGTTTGTACTTCGATACTCCTTATTGCACTTACGTGCCCCTATTTGTACTTCAGTACCCCTGGTTGCACTTCCGTGCCCCTAGTTATACTCCGGTAACTCTAAATCAAATATTATATGAACTATAAATTGAATTTTGATTTGATAATTTTGGCTAATTAAACGAATAGTGAAGTACAAGTGGTTTGTCCCGAAAGTCAAGAGGTTTTGGAAATGAGTTATCAAGACATTATTTCTGTGAATCGAACTTGTAAATATTATATATATGTGATGATATGAAATGATATGAATTGAATTGGATTGATTATGATATAATTTGATATTATATGGAATTATGATATGTGATAATGAATATATATATTGTAACACCCCATACCCGAACAAATCGTCATGTCCAAGCTACAAGATGTAACATCCGTTGCTGGAGTAACTACGACCAATGAAAATTTAGTTTAACAATTAATACATATTATTAAGTTCAAAACATCATTACGACAAGCTATGTGGTGCCCCAAACCCGGTCAGGATGGGCCGACCCAAATTTCAAATGTCACATTAGACACCGAAGTGACTTTCCATTTAAACCACCACAAAACACACCAACTGACCAATCACACCACACAATTAATCATGGAATATTTAATAAAAACCTAATATCATGCTTCCGTTGCACTACTCTGATAAAAAATCAAGAACAAGACTAATTCACAATTTAATATTTAGTGGACAATTACCTCAAAAACTTTAGTTAAACATACATGCATGCAATAGGGTATTTCAAAAAGGGTTATATTTGTAGGGACATGAAATACCGTTTTGTTTAAAAGCATATAACTAGATTTAAATCGTAATATAGTAAAATATCAGAAAAACCCCAGTTCACAAGGTTTGAAATTACTATTATAGGATTATACGTATAAGTCTTGTTTTGGAAGACCAATTAAAACATTTCGCACAATTTCATAAATTTTTTCGTTTAATTAGTTCATACGTAAGTAACAATTTACATAATTAGTCAAATTTTACACTAATGTATTCTAAATATTCAATTGTTTTGTAAAACACACCTTTAACATCTAAGTCTTACCTTAATGTCCAACGACTCTTCCACCTGCACTTACAAGTTAGTCGATCAATTAATCAAAGCATTCATCAAGAAATCATAATCTACCATTCAATCATCTATCTAAAGCAATAGTAAAAGTTCCAAATTAAACTAATTAAAGAGTCCATAATGTCCAATTACAACCCGACAATTATAACTAAGTATAATTCTAAATCCCATAATTTGGTCCCACATTGCCTTCCTCATTGGGTTTGGGAACACAACAATATATCCAGGTATAGCCTCGATTTGGATCACTTGGATGACTTAATCCCACACCTCTTCAAAAGCTAAGTCACTGCAATATTATAAAAGGGTGGGTGAGCTTATGAAAGCTTAGTGAGTGCTCAAACATACTACAAATAAACACATCAATTAGGTTAGGTGAAATAGGCATACTTGAACAATTCACTTTTTATTGCAACTCACACAACATAACAATTCCCACGAATTAAACGGTTCACACAGAATAGGTAGTTAGCATAAAATAACAATTCATGCATAATAACAATTCATACTCTATCATAACTCATATATTTCAAATAATGATAAAATGACATTTTTGTGATTATGAAACATATAAGGGACCCTATCACCACCTATAAGTGGACTCTATAACCACACATTAGATAAATGGATCTCCTTATAACGCCTCACTTTTGGACTCAAAGAGCCCTATGCTATCTCCGATATAAGTGTAGCTCGAATGCTCACACTCTCCAACACTCCCAACTCAAAGAGCTCTGTGCTGTCTCCGTTGAATGGAGCTATGCTTAACATTCCCTTATCTCTCCAACGCAATCTCCAGGAACAATGCCCATCGCAATAATGAGGACGAGTACTCACAATCCTATGGCATGCCAACTATATCTAATGGTATCATAAGGTCACAATGCCAACATATCTCTTTAACACATTAACAATATTCAGTATAATAGGGCTCGCAATTAAGCAGAGCTTACACATTATAACACAGTTGGCAATTCACAATCTGTAATAGAGCATGGTTCGCAAATAAGATAACTTTCAAGAAACATATATTGCACACATAATCATAGTTCACATATCATTCATGTCCCAGCTTAGATCAATCATAATTCACATATTTTATTTAGCATAAGACACACAATTACTAAGATTACATACAATGCAACTCAAAATCTCATAAAACGTAGTTTGGCAAATTGGCACAGTTTGCCATATTAATACTGTAAGCTCCCTAACCCGGCTTAGACGTTACGACTAGATTGAGAAGGCTACATTAGCCACCGAAATGGTTAAGCTAACTTACGTTACTTTTGAAGACTTAAAATAAACTCTTTTTTGAGAAAAATTTTATTTGCACTTGGTGTTAGTTTAAAAGATTATATTTATTAGATAATCTATACTTAAAACGCATTTTTATTATTGATAGTATTGTGCAAGAAATAAAATCATTTGTTTGTCACTCTTCTTTGTAAAAACATGATGTTAAACTAATGCAGCGGAAAAACCATTTTTCAAATCATTTTGGAAACTTTCTTGCTTTTTCGATTTGTTTTGGAAAACGGTTCATTTGCAATACAGTGGAAATTAGGGAACAATGTCAAATTTTACCTAAGCCCGATAACATGTATTTTTCGGTTATTATGCTTGACTAATCCATGCATGCAAAAAATCCCCAAAAGAAAAAGTTACCAAGCCATAGACCAAAAATAATTAAAAATTACAAACCAAAAACAAATAAAGACTTAATAATACTTATTAAGAATATTCCGAGGTCCAAGGTGATTCTCCGAATGCCGAGTTTGGTCCTAATTTTAGGGTTTACCTTAAAAGTTAAACACTATTGAGTGGTGAGCTTATGAAAACTTAGTGTGAGTGAAACAATTATTTAAACAGACATAAATATCGAATATAGTGAAACATATTAGCTTTAACAGAAGAACACAAAACCATCATTCAAATTTCATATAATTACATAGCCATTATAAAATTGATGTGAAACGGTGTATGACACTACAGCAAAACAAGCTTTTAGCGGTGTTTTTTTAAGCCTATAGCGGTGCTATCACAAGTGCCGCAAAAAACGCCGCTATAGACAACGCCGCTAAATTTTGCGGCATTTATGTGAAAAAATGCCGCTATAGAACATGATTTTTAACGGCGTTTTACCCACAAACGCCGCTAAAGAACATGACCTTTAGCGTCGCTTTTATCACAAATGCTGCTAAAGAATATAAAATTTAGCGGCGTTTTTATCACAAACACCGCTAAAGAACATGATCTTTAGCGGCGTTTATGAAAAAATGCCACTAACTTTGGCAGATTTGTAACATTCAATTTTCATCTATATACAACCCTTCCTGTAGCATGAAATCCAACCAAAAGCAACAAATTTAAATGATGCTTCAAATTCAACGAAAGATATATGATATAAATTGATAACTGAATTATAATTCAAAATATTCTTACAATAATGTTAAAAGTTACAATGTTAAAAATATTCTTACAACTGATAGC
>CM025150.1:23541388-23554385 GCA_013467495.1 Gossypium gossypioides
TAAACAATTACTTAGTTTTAACAACATATTTAAGTAAAAAGGTGATAAATTACATAGGAAAAATCCTATATATTTTTCCATTTACAATCACCCATCCTCAGGTTTGATTCACTTTATCTATCTCTATCTCCTACAATTTTAAATTTTTTATCTATCTCTATCTCTTGCAATTTTAAATTTTTTATGTTATTTTTTTATTATTTTACAAACCCTAAACATATTTCTTTTTTTACTCTCACACTATAACTGACTTTAAGTATTAATTAGATCTTTAATTGTTTAGGTTAAGATTGATTTAATACTCGTCTCCCTAGGGTACGATCCTTAGAGTACTCACCTACTTTGTCGTAAAATCTAGATTACAACTCGACCTGTATACTTGCGGATACTGCCTCATAACTCTTTATTTTATTGCAATATTCACACTCTAGAAGTTAGTACGTCCGGTGGCAGTTAAGTTGTTGGCGTCGTTGCCTGGGAGGCAACGTCACTAAGTTAATTTTAATTCTTTCATTTCAAAGATTAATAAGGAAATTGTTAAGCTGTAGATACAGTTTGTTCTAACGGTGCGTCACATTAACATTATGCAGGTTTTAGGGACGTTATTCAACACAACTTGGTTGCGACCTAGCATATCTTGACCTATTATTCGCAATACCCACTTTGAACTAAATTTGGCTTTGTTAACCTGGATTACTTGTAATATCAGATTTTTCGATTATACTAATAAAGATCCCATAACATTCTTGAAGAAATTTAACCATATATGCAACACTGTTAGCTATGCAAGAATTCCACCAGAGACTATCAAATTGTTGCTGGTTTCGTTTACGCTAGAGGGGAAGGCAAAAATTCGTCGAACGTTGCCTATGACTAAGGTATTAAGTAGCTATATACAGTTATTTTATTTTCAGCAAGGTATTACTGAAACCTTAAGGCAAGCTTGGGATAGATTTAAAACAATTCTTAGATCTATACTAGGTGGAGGCATATATTTTGCGGTTCAGATTTAGCATTTCTATTACAGCTTGGATAGTCAAAATAAACGTAAATTTGATATTATGACTAGGGGAAGTATTTGGACGAAAACTCAGGAGGAGGTAGTGGAAATTTTGGAAAAATCTAGCATTAATGAATTTGCCTAGAAAGAATGTCATGAAACAAAAAACCTAGAAGTGGAAGCTGTAGGAAGTAAAAATCAAGAATGTAACCAACTGGAGTCCAGCACGCAAGAATTAACAGGCTACTGAGCTAGAGCAAATTACACCAAATTCGAAAAAAATGGTTTCGTCCATCATCAAACCTCCTGAGTTCGAATTAAAGCCATTACCCGGGCATCTAAAGTATGGATATCTTGGAGAAAAGAATACATTACCAGTAATTATTACATCATGTTTAGATGAAAAATAGGAAGAAACCTTACTGAATGTTCTGATGATGCATAAAAGAGTGATAAGATAGACCATTGTTGATATCAAAGGAAACAATCCTGCATTCTACCAACATAAGATCAGATTAGAGGAAGGAAAAAAGCCTGTATTAGATGCTCAGCGGGGACTAAATCCAGCCATTAAGGAAGTGGTAAAGAATGAATTGATCAAACGGTTTGGCACAGGTATTGTTTATGCTATCTCTGATAGTGAATGAGTTAGCCCGACCCACTATGTTCCAAAGAAGGAAGATCTAACTGTAGCTAAGAACGATAAGAATGAATTGATCCAAACGTGAACCATTACTAGTTTGAGGGTATGTATTGATTATAGGAAATTGAATTACGCAACAAAAAATGACCACTTCCCATTGCCTTTTATTGACCAAATGTTGGATCGATTAGCAGGAAAAGACTATTATTGTTTCTTTGAAGGCTATTCAGGGTATCATCAAATTCCAATTCACCCCGATGATCAAGAGAAAACTACCTTCATATGCCTTTTCGGCATGTATGCCTTTAAAAAGAATGCCCTTCGGATTATGCAATGCTCCAGCAACTTTCATGAGATGCATGACTACTATCCTTACTGACATGTTGGAAGAAGGTTTGGACGATTTCATGGATGATTTCTCGGACTATGGAAACTCATTTCAAGAATGTTTGAGTAATCTTGAGAAAGGGTTGAAACGATGCGAGGAAACTAACCTAGTGCTTAATTGGGAAAATGTCATTTTATGGTAAAAGAGGGACTGGTCCTAGGGTACCAAATATCAGGAAATGGTATGGAAGTAGACAAAGCAAAAATTGAGGTGATTAAACATCTTCCACGTCCTACTAACATAAAAGGTGTTCAAAAATTTTTAGGCCATCCAGGATTCTTCCGAAGATTTATCAAAGACTTTGCTTATATTTCTAAACCGTTAAATAAACTTCAGCAGAAGGAAACACCTTTTGTCTTTGACCAAAGTTGCATTGAAGCCTTTGAGGTGATAAAAGCCAAACTCATATCAGCCCCTATAATAATCACTCCAAATTAGACAAAACACTTTATTATTATGTGTGATGCTAGTGATTAAGCAATAGGTGCAGTTTTGGGAAAAAAACGGAATAATTTATTTGGAGCTATTAGTTATGCTAGCAAAACATTGAATCCAACGCAATGTAATTATACTACAACTGATAAAAGAGATGTTTGCCATGGTATTCGCTTGTAAAAAATTCTGACCTTATTTAATGGCAAACCGAGTCTATATGTAGACTGATCACTCTACCTTAAAATATGTTATAAAGAAAAAAGAAACAAAAGCCAAATTAATAAGATGGGTTTTGTTACTTTAGGAATTTGATTTATGGGTTGTGGACAGAAAAAGAACTAGAAATCAAATTGCAGATCATTTATCCAAAATTTAGGGCAATATACAGGCAGAAGAGACGAAAGAAATTAAGGAGACTTTCGCAGATGAGCAACTATTCAAGGTAGATATCAATCAACCAAGACATGGTAAGCATAGAACACCATGGTATGTGGACAATGTAAATTATATTGCGAGAGGGGTTTTCCTGACTCAAGTATCTTGGCAGCAAAAAAAATGAATAATTCACGAATCCAAAAATTATGTGTGGGAAGAACCATACGTGTTTCATCAATAGATCAATTAGTTCGATGATATGTTGCAAAGGAAGAGATAAATGATATTTTACAAGGATGCCACACATCTCCCTGTGGAAGACATTTTGGGGGAAAAAAGACAGCCCATAAAATATTATAGTCAGGATTTTACTAGCCCACTATGAACAGAGATGCTTACGAATTTGTACAAGGATGTGATAGATGTTAGAGAATTGGGAACATATCTAAAAAAGATGAAATGCCACAAACAAGGATAATCAAAGTAGAAGTGTTTGATATTTGAGGGATTAATTTCAAGGGACCTTTTCCAAGTTCTTTTGGAAATCAGTATATCCTTTTGGCTGTTGACTACTTTACTAAATGGGTCGAAGTTATTGCACTGCCTACTAATGATACAAAATTAGTTGTGATATTCTTGAGAAAAAAACATATTCACCAGGTTTGGTACACCACGAGCGTTGGTTAGCAACGAAGGATATCACTTTTGTAGCAAGCAATTCGAAGCGACTTTCCCTAAATATAGCATAAGACACCGAATGACCACAACATATCATCCTCGGGAAAATGGACAAGCAGAGCTATCCAACCGAGAAATAAAATAGATTCTAGAGAAAACAATAAATCCTAACCAAAAGGATTATTCAGCTAAACTAGACAATGCATTATGGGCTTATAAAATAGCATATAAACCCCGTTAGGAATGTCTTCGTTCAAGCTAGTCTATGGTAAGAATTTCCATTTACCAATTAAATTAGAAAGGAAAGCATATTGGGTGATTAAGGAGTTAAATTCATATCCATAATTAGCTAAGAAAGAAAGATTATTTCAACTCCAAGAATTAAAGGAATTCCATTTCATGGCTTACGAAAACACTAAAATGTATAAAAAAAATGAGTAGGTTGTGTCACGATGCAAAGATTAGAAAGCGAGAATTTGTACTTGGACAGAAAGTTTTACTATTCAACTCTCAATTGAAATTATTTCCTGGGAAATTGAAATTGAGGTGGACAGATCCATATACAATACATCAGGTAACCCTTCATGAAGCAATAGAGCTAATTGGAAAAGAGGGGTAGTGTTTCCTTGTAAATTTTCAAAGAGTGAAACACTATTTTAGAGGGACAACCAACTCAATTATTGATGAACAAACTCTACACGGTAATGTGTTATGAAACATATCAGAAATTTAGGGGAAATCAATAATTTAAGAGAGCGATGATGAAAAAGGTGAATAAGGCATTAACTTCCTAAGGTACCAAGTCACCATGTTGTGACATCACCCCAGGATGTCGTGACAAAGAAAAAAAATATTTATATCCTGTCTTTGACGTCGCGACATCACCCAGGGATGTCGCGAAAACACTACGTAAACTCTATTTTCTGAATTGACCTAACTACTAACATTTTTTTTAGTTTGATTATATTAGGACTGATTCTTGGACTGTTTATTTAGTAGATCTAGACTATAACTCTTGAATACATTATCCTTCCTTTTTAAACTATAAATAGGACACATAGACACTCTATTTTATTATCAAAAGACTAAATTGTAGTTTACTTTCTTTTGTTATTAAAAAAGATTAAACTGCAGGAACAATAAAAGACAAATTATCTTATGACAAGTTTTAGTGCAAGTGCTTCAATCCCAGCCATTGAGTTCCAAGAAGGTGATATTGATAAATACCTGCAACAATTACAGCCGTATACCTTCATTCAAGAGTAAGGATTTAATTTGCTTATGAGGAATTGCAAAGGAATATAAGAGAATGCAACTGAAAAAGAATGGACAAAATTTTGTCTGCCATCCGAAGAACCCCTAATAATCCCTGTAGTGCAAGAATTCTATTTGGAATTAAAACAAAAGGAAGCAATAAGACCCATTTAATAGATGCGCTCTTTTGTAAAGGTCAAAGGGGTTAATGTCCCGGTAATTGGGATGGGTATTTGCCAATTTTGTGATACATCATATTATTATCATAACTATCTCTATAAAATAGATCTGAAGGAATTCAAAAATATCGATACAGAAGAAATATTGAGATTCCTAATAGAAGGGAAAGAGATGTGGACATATCGATCGGGAATGGCAATACCTGACACATTCAACTAGGAACTAATGATGCCAAGAGCCAAGATGTGGATGAATTTTTTTGGTTCAAGAATATGGCCTATAACCAAGATGTCTGAGATTAGCCTAATTCAAGCCATCATAACATATGAGATACTCCAAAATAAGCAAATATGTATCAGAACATGGATATACAAGAACATAGTTGACTGTGTAAGGAATTTAGGAAAGGAAATATTTTCCCCTTATCTAATTACGGAATTGTGTAGAAGGGCGGAGTACCCATCAAACGAATGGACAAAACTATAAGTCCACCAAGGAAGTTACTCAGCGATGATTTGTTCTAACAATTTGTGTTTTACAAATAAAATAGAAGGAGGAAAGAAGAAAAAAAGGATTTTAGGAAGATTAAGACTACATTTCAAGAATAAACCTAGTAGGATCTTATTTTTAGGAGTAGGTAAATTTAGGAGAAATTAAAGGGCTTGTAACAATTAGGAATTAATGACTTTTATTGTCTTTCTTATAAATTTTTTTATTTTCTTAAAAAAAACCCAACACGAAGGAGACACAAATAATTTTAGCTTTACACAGGAGGAAACACCCACCAATAAGAGTTTAAGCAATCACGATCAATCGAGTAACTTCTTTTCGTATCTTGTCTATTGGTGTGCTTGAGCTTGTAGAAATACAAGTGATTGGTTAGGAGCATGTACATAGGTGGCTTGTGTTTATGAATAAGTTTGACATGATGATAGGTGATTTTAATTTTTTTATTATTAGATTACTAAAGTTCTACCTGTTACACTGTAAATAGGTATTAAGTTATCATTTGTACCAAGTGATATAGAAAGTACAAGGAAACGAGCATGCTAGTATGAATGATAAATGGTTAAATTTGTGTTTGTTTGGTTGATTAATTTACGCATGTTGAGATATTTAGGGATCACCTAAGGCATTGTTTGGAACACATCCAAGAGCCAAAAAGCTATCCTATTTATACTTCACCTTTAGTACCAATTTTGACCCTTTTGACACTTCTTGATGAATCGCAGTACAAACCCCGAGTTGAAAACGTTAATTTGTATATGCCCCCTTTTTTTGGTCTTGTACCACACGATTATAGACGTCTGGCCATACGTATTGAGGGTTAAGTAGATACATCATGGTGGAGGCTATAAAAAATATAGTGAAATAGGAAAGATTAGTGTTATATGGGGATTACATGTTCGCCTGAAAGTGCAAAACAAGAAGAAAAATCCAAAATGAAAATCCATACGAGTACAAAAATTACCTGAAAAGCCAAAAAAATCCTTGAGTGAGAAAAAATATTTGAAAAAGAACAGACACAAAGTGACAACCATAGAAAAAAACTCATTCATTAGTGCACCAAAACTTGTAGGCTAGCCATAGTTACTATGCCATGCTATGATTTCCTATATTTGGAGAGACAAGGTGATAGAAGGAGAATTAAGGCGGTGAGCGGGTAAGGGTCACTAAATGGGGAAGAATAGGGATCAATACGATGTGCCAAACTATTTTCGTGTTTGTAACCTTTTGATGGTTACTTTTTTTGAATTTCATACATGTCTTAAGCCTCAGAACGGTACAAGTCGAAAAGCCCTATGTGACCTAAATATCCTTATACATGAATGGACATCATATTGAACATTCGCATAGGCGACTATTTATATTCTGCTCAGATAATCAAAGTACTTGTATGATTTTTTAATGGATTCCTATAGGTGAGAACCTTCATACTTGTATGTTTTGTAACATACTGAACTTAGATGTTTATGATCAAAAGTGGTACGTCAACTACTCACCATGTTGAAATTGTTAGTAAACGTGAAATGCCTAAGTCATATCCTTTTAAATCAATACTTTTACCATACTTGCTCAAGGTCGTCGGTTTCATTTTGTAATCTTCATTTATGTTGCTTGAGGACAAGCAATGACTTAAGTGTGGGGAAGTTTGATCTGTCGTAATTCGGTGTAGCAGATTAAACTAGTTTTTAAATTTAAGTAGATTGAATACAAGCATTTTTGTTATGTTTTAATTCAGTTTCTTTCGTTTTGTTTACATTCAATAAAATGTACACATCGTGTCTTTTATTAACCTTAAGGGCCGAATGAGGCCTAAGGGAAAGATAACGTGCTTTTGTGAGTGTGCAGGAGACCATTAGAGGGCATTTCGGGTCAATACTGGATGCTATGTCACACATGGGGGAGCCAATGTCGCAACATAGAGAGCAGAATAGAGAAAGTGAGAAACTGCCTTCAATGTCGCAACACAGGTTGAGGGTTTCGCGACATACCTTTAAAGATGGCATAGAGGAGCATACTGGTTGCTATATCATGACAGAAGACCTGGTGTGTCACGACATCGACTCTGTGACAAGATTAAAACTACCCTAGGGCATTTTGGTCTGCACAATCGAACCTAAAGCTCCCTAGGGCTAAAGACGATGGCTAACTGAAGGCTATAAATTGACCTCTCTGGCACACATTATGGACACCATTCCATTAGCTTAAATTCTTTCTTTAAGTCTAGATTTGTTCTCTTGCTTTCTTAGGTTTTTATAATTTTGGTTTATTTATTTTCTTCAAGAGATCTTATTGTGAAGGAGATCAATTTATGTGGATTCACTCTATTCATCAATATCGATCAGGCTTTCTTAAACACTCTATTTCAATTTATTCCCTATGATTAATTCTTTCATTCTTTCCATCTTGTTTATGAAAGCCATGAGGAACTAATCCTTTTATGGGAGATTAACGAGTGGAGGTATGATCTCTTAACTGTTTTGTAGGGGTACTCAACGGATCAACTATTTGGAAAAGGAAGAACGTGAAACAAACCCTAGGCCTGACAACCCTAGAAAGTTATCAATGTGGGAATTAACCCAAAATTAGTATTGCCCATTCATGAACACCTTTACCCCAAGCCAGTATGAACTGTGAGGTCGAAAGATAAGTAGTTCTTGCTGACTCGTTATGTTCGTGGAAGATCGAAAGATCTTGCTAGGGTAGTGACTAGTTGGTTGATGATAAACCCGAGACGACAGTTAATTGGGATTGCCGAAGCGACCTGATCACTCATCCTCAGATTTGATTCACTTTATCTATCTCTATCTCTTGCAATTTTAATTTTTTATGTTATTTAATTTTTTTAATTTACAAGCCCTAAACATATTTTTTATTTTACTCTCATACTATAACTGACTTAAAGTATTAATTAGATCATTGTTTAGGTAAAGATTGACTTAGTACTAGCCTCCCTATGGTACGATCCTCAGAGTACTCACCTACTTCGTTGTAAAATCTATATTACAACTCGAACCTTATACTTGTGGATACTGCTTCATAACTCTCTATTTAGTTGCAGTATTCACACTCAAGACGTTAGTACGTCCGGAGGCGGTCAAACAAAAAGATATAAAATTAAGCAACGGTGTCCGCAAATATATGGGTCAAATTGTAATATAGAATAATGTTACAACAAAACACTCTGAGAAGTATTCCGAGGATCATACCCAATGGAGGTTGAATTAAACCATCTCTTTTTCAAATCTGAAACTTTTAAATCTACCCCTATTTAAATAAATGTTGTCCTTTTTTCGAAAAGAAAAAGGGAAAGAAAATAAAAGTAAAAGAAATTGAATTTATTCAGATGTCCTAGCATCACGGGCCACATATCAAAACTCATGACCATTGTAACAGCCTGTTTTCAGTATTGTCAGAAGCAGTGGTTTTAAGGCCAAAATTTTGATGTGTGAGTTATTATTTTATTATTATTTTCATGTCTACGGGATTATATTAAGGTCGTATTAAAATTTTGTTAATAAATTTTTATGTTCAAATGGTTAATTAGGTAAAAATGACAAAATTGTAAAGGTTGCAAAAGTGGGTATCTATTAGTTTAAAGGGTTAAATGGCTATGGAAAGGAAAAATTAATGGACTTATATGGAAATTATGCGATATATAAATATGGTGGAAAATAATGCACATGATTTAATAGTTTATTAGTTTATAAGTTAAGGGTAATATAGTAATTAAATAAATAAATTAACATAAACAAAAGGAATTAGTGGCTATTTTCTTCTTTCTTTATTTTTTCATGACCGAATGTGTGGGGAAGAAACACCATTGTTGAGCATAAGTTTCTACTAGCATATAGTCTATTGCATGGTAGGTTTTCAAGCCCCGTTTTTAATGATTTTTATGTTTTTGAGTTCGTTTTAGCTTAATTTAGCTAGCCTGGGGTTAATTTGCAAAACTATTAAAGGTTGAGGGACTTTCCATGGATTTTCTTTAATGTGTTTTGATGTTAGTCGATAGATTATGAATCATTTTTGAAAAATAAATATGTTTTTGTTAAGTGACTTTTTGATGAATTTTAGAAATAGGGATTAAATTGTTAAAAGTATAAATCCATGGGTTTTGTTGTGAAATATTGGTATTAATGGATTGTTTCAAGGTTCTTTGTAACATTGGTTAAATTGGATTTTTGTTGAATTATTTAAATTTCAAGTTATGAGCTTAAGGACTAAATTGTAAAAAATTAAAATGTTAGGGGAATTTCGTAAATTTACATAAAAATGAATTATGGATTAAATTGAAGTTTAGAAGTACTTAATTGAATGAAACTACTGTTTTACATCACGAGCGTGTTAACAATCGTGGAAAAGAAAAGATTTTGGAGTAGTTCTTGTGCTTTTACAATTACTGCAAACTAGTCATGTAAGTTCGATTTATGTTTATGTATAGTTGAATTCAATTCCTTGTTAGTGATTTAATCTTTAAATTATGTTATGTATTGATATTTAAATGTTGAACCGTATTGTTATTCAGGCTTAGTGCCAACAAGCTTAGTGCTGGTGCAAAAAATGTTAACGATCCTTGTAAACTTGGAAATTGATAGTAAATGAGTTGAATTATCGAACTTACTAAGCTTCTTTGTGCTTATTTGTTTAATTTGATTTTGTAGGACTCTTGGAACAGTTGCATCGATTGGATCGGCTTGGAAGTTGTGTACTATCCTCTATACCTTGGTAGTCATTTTGTACTTGTTTGAAGTTGGTTTACATTGGCATGTAATAGGGAGAGTCTTTAAGACTATGATATTTTGTGAATGTGTAAATGGTGAATTGGTATGATCATATTTGTGAAGTTTAAGTTTGAACTTGATGAACCTTTAATGCTTGTTTTAAGTTAGTCATTTTGACCATCCTTAAGTACTTGTATATATGACTCTCTTAGTATGTAAGTGATGTCTTGGAAATGGTCTTTTATGGTTTCATGTAATGGTTAATTGAGCTAGGTTGGTATGTTTGGAATATGGCATTGTTGGTATGTTTTGGTAATTAATGTTTTGATGCAATTATGGTGCCTTTGAATGGCATGTTGGTTATGTGATTTAGAATGGTTGATATGTCATGTTTGTGTATGTTTGGGTGATATTTGAACCCCTTGAATGTGTGCCCAAATGGTAGGAATGGTTAGGTAGGAATTGGTTTTGAAATGGCTTGATTTTAGGTAAATTTTGGGTTCATCCGGCCTGGGAAACGGGCTGTCACACGGCCATGTGACACACACGGCCTGCCGACATGGCCGTGTGTCATTTGAGAGTTTCTTAGTGTTTCAAGTCAGTGAGTTACATAGCCTAGCACATGGCTTGGTACACGGGCGTGTGTGGCAACTCAAAGAGTTACACGGCCTAGCACACGGCTAGGCACATGGATGTGTAGGGCATCTCAGTGAGCTACACGGGTGAAGACACGGGCTAGGACACGACCGTGTGTCCCTTGTTTTATTGTTACACGGCCTAGGGTGATGTCACACTGCCGTGTGACCGCTATTTTCAAAATTTTGCAACTTTTTCTTAAAAATTTTGTTTTGTTTCAAATTAGTCCCAAATTATTTCAAAACTATTTTTAGGGCCTTAAAGGCTCAATTTAGGGACAAAATGCATGTAATTGAATGAATTATAATATGCTTAATTTATTTAAATGTTAAAATGTTAAATGTTTTTTATTGTACGGTAATGCTCTGTAACCCTAATCTAGTGGTGGAGATGGGTTAGGGGTGTTACAACCATTACGCACAAAGCGTCCAATGGAGGTCAACTTATTAAATGGGGCTCATTTGACCCACATGAACTGGCTTGATTCGTGGAACCAATAGAGAAGCCCATCTACTTGTAACTTTGGTGGCCCAATGTAAAACTAGAGTTACTAGGATAATTAATGTAAATCCTGAGGTATAACCTGTACCATTGGATCTAGAGGACCTCAACTATAAATAAAATCATCTCCCTTCATTTGTATTCATCCCATTGAGTCCCATTGTATTTTATTCTTGAGTTAAAAAATATATTTGAGAGCATTTACTCGAACACTTAATGTGCATTTCTTTCTTGTGGCTTTTCAATTCTCTCGTTGCTTTTTCGTTTCGAGTTGCTTCCGCTATATTTTTCAATGCCTTAGAGAATTTATGGGAGAATTCCCACTTTTTGAATGTTAGGCTAACTTAGGTAGATTTGAATCAAAGAAATTTCCTAAGGCCGCACAGATTGCGAGACTAAATTTCTAGCCCCATGATAGCTGGTATTTGAGCCAATGTTCGAAGGTGCTACTTTAGATGTCGATAGGAGTAGACGAGTAGGTTGAGGTAATGGAGACCCGTAGGAGGGCTAGAAAAGCTAGCAGATCAAGGGATATGCTATTAGATTTAGATGGAAGAGTGGCCAAACTTGGAGGCTCCATAGGTTGTGTAAAGAAGACCCTCGAGGAAGTTGATGGCGTACTACTGAGCTGGAATCAAGGCAAGATCAACTCAAGGAATAAATGGCAGAAGCCCTCAATGATAACATAATACGATACAAGAGGTCTTTACTACCGTTGTGGATGAGCTGTCTGAAAAGGAGGATGCTCTCGAGGCTATGTGTCGGCATTAAAGGAACAGGAGCTCAAGTAGTAGCTCAATATCTGCAAAGCTACTTTGGGTAATGAGGTGTTGGCTATGACACTTAGGCATAAGGTAGATGTCCCAAATCCAAAAGAGTTCAATAGGATGAGGTTTGCAAAGGATGTGGAAAACTTCTTGTGGGGAATGGAGTAATTCTTCCGTGACAAAGGCATCATGGGTGATGCTACGAAGGTAAATACTACTGCCATGTATTTTATTGATGTTGATTCGTTATGGGGGCATCATAGGTCCATAAATGAGAGATGAGGTGGTACTTCTATTAGAACTTAGGAGGAGTTCCATAGTGAATTCAATGGGCATTTTTACCAAGAGTATGCCGAGGATAAGTGATAGTACTAGAAAGAACATATGTTTTCTCCTTACTTATTGGTTAATTTGTCCCCATTTAGTTATCTTTAGCACATATTTTAGCATTTTCAATTTAGTAAATTGCATATTATAAATCAGTGGATCTTAGCCTATTTATCTTTAATTTTGTCATGTTTTGGTACCAATGTCGCTGCATGAGTATTTTCAGATTGCACCCAGAATTGTCGCTGCACCTGACAGTTGTCTGGATAAGAACAAAAATATGTGCGTTGTCCAGTCTGGTATAACCAACTTGTACGTACAGAGGCAGCATGATTCTGATAAAAGGACACCTAGGCTATTTGGAAAGAATATAAATATTCACGTGAAAAGAAAAAGAAAAAAAAGAGGTTTTTTGGGAGAGTATCGTCGTCAACCTATCTTTTGAAGCTTTTTTGCTATGGTGGCTTAAGCTTCCTACGGGTGAACTGACGTGAAAGGGACGCAGATCAGCTCCTAACGAGGAGCCCTGAGTGCGACACAAGAGGGAGTTGAGAGATCAAGTCAAGATTTTCTAGGAATAGTACT
>CM025150.1:23734691-23748284 GCA_013467495.1 Gossypium gossypioides
TGTGAATTTTATTAAATTGAGTTAAATTTACTCGTATAGATCCGGATAGACCTAGTTCGGAATTGGATCAGGGAAAGCAAAAAGTATAAGAATAGTAGTTTACGAACACGAACATTGTCGAGGTAAGTTCGTGTAACTAAACTGTGTACATTGATATGTTTGAATTGAATGTTGTATATATATGAATTGTATAATTGCCATGTACATGAAATTGATTGCACATATAACCAAGCCCGATAAATATTAAGTCCGTTTGAATAAATGAAATTCGATGGGATACAGGGTTCTCGAATTTGGCCAATGTTGGCATACACATGTTTTGGTTGTAATTAGTCATTGGAATGACTTGTAATGGTCGTGTTTTGATATATATAGTATTATCATGTTTGAGGTATGAATTTGATTATGCATATATGCATTTAGTATCTAGGTAAGTATAAGTTTTGGAATGACATAATAATAAATTGTCTATTGGGGTGCCTAAGAGCACATTGGTTGTATGTGTAATATGTTAAATTTAAAACTTGGTTTTGGCTTGGTTTAAATGTCTTGAATTGGTTGGTAAATGTGTTAAAATGTTGATGTAGGAGGAAGACAAGTTTGGGTGAGAAATAAGGCTTGGAAATGACCTTATCTTGTCCACACGGGTAGAGACAAGGGCGTGTGTCTCAGCCGTGTGTGACACACGGCCTAGCACGTGGGCGTGTGTTTCGACTGTGTGTCCCCTGCATCTTTAAAATTTCAAAATAGAATGCTCAGGTATTTTCACACGGGCAGAGACACGGGCGTGTATCTCAGCCGTGTGTGTCAATAGCCTGGCACATAGGTGTGTGACTTTGCCGTGTAAACTCTGCACCTTAATTATGCAATTCAGTATACTCACACGGCTTAGCACACGGGCGTGTGGCTTGGCCGTGTGACCCAAGTCAGTAACCACCCTAATTTGGACACGGCCGTGTGTCTCTACTTTGAATACCCACATGGCCTGAGACACTGGAGTGCCTCTCAACCGTGTGAGATACACGGCCTAGCCACACGGGCATGTGTCCTCTGCACCTTGGAAAATTTTTGAAATTTTGGGAAAAATTCTCTGAGTTTTCGATTTAGTCTTGACTTGATTCTAATGCGCATTTTGGGCCTCGAGGACTCTTATAAGGGACTTTATGATTGAATTCTGATATGAAAACTGTATGTTGTGAAATGTCTGTTATTTGTTCTATAATCTCTGGTAATACTCTGTAACCCTGTTTCGGTAACATATTCGGGTTAGGGGTGTTACAGTGACACATTGGTTTGGCACTTAGACTAATTGCTTTGCCATGTTTTGAGCATACTTAAATGTACTTTAAAGGTTAGTATGCATATACTTTGGGTATGTTTAGATACACAAGAATTTGGGCATGGAGAGGGCATGTTTTGGGTCATTTAATGGTGCACACGGCCTGGTGCACGGGCTGCCACACAGCCGTGTGTCACACACTGGCAGCCCACACGGGCATGTGTCTGGGCGTATTAGGTGCAGGGTTCACATGGTTTGGCACACAGGCTGAGACATGGGCGTGTGGGAGAGCCACACAGCTGTGCGACCCCTGTAGGTGAAAAATTTTCAATTTTGCCTGAAATGTCCTAATTTTTTTGATTTGGTCCCCGATTATTCATAAACTATTTTTAGGGCCTCGAAGGCCCGATTTAAAGCTCGTATATGTATGTTTTATTTCTTTCGAACATCTCTGTATTAATGGAATTTATTTGATATTTGGATGCAAATTGTTATGAGAAGTCTTGATATGTGCCGTAACCCTATTTCAACGACAGAAATGGGATATAAGTGTTACAAGTCCCGATTTAGTTTTAAACTTATTCGAAGGCTTTTGTAAGCCCGGTTAAGGCTCGGTTTTGATTGTAATGCATGATTAACATGGAATTAACTTGTATTTATTAATTATTGAGTATTATTGAATAAATCATTTGTGAATGTTTCGGTTTATTGTTGTAGCATCCTATAGCTTGGGTCCAGCGACTTGGCCGGGTATAGGGTGTTACAAATATATTGAAGTTCGATTAAATAATTTAGATGAAAAAATAGTTAATTAAAGCTTTGGGACTAAATTGTAAAAGTGCAATTGATATTGAGTTTTAATTAAGAAAAGATTTAGGAACCTATATAAAAATTATCCAAAAGACTAGAATGGTAATTAAACTATTGTTTTCTTATAGTTAATGGATGATAATGACATATCCATTTAGTTTAATTAAAAGTTAAATTATTATACTTAAACCACAATTAAGTTAATTAAGATTAATTAATTTTAATCATGGTATAAATATTAGCTCTAGTGGAAAAAGATGAGAAATATCATCATATTCTTTAGTTTCTCCACCGTCCACCATTAACACTATAAAAATCCGTTTTTCAATGGTATTAGAAACAATAGTTTAGGGACCACAATTTCGACGAGTGAGTCCGTAAATATTATTATTTAATATTTATGAGTCAAATATGATGTTATAGTAAATACTGATTGTAACACCCTAAACCCGACTCGACTCACCGCGTCCGGATCTCGGGTGTTACCAAAACCATTTAACAAATTTAGTAAAACAGTTAATAATCACTCCTTTTTATTTAAAATCATTTCTCATTATTTTAATGAAAGAACACATATTAAAGAGCAAAAGAAAATATCTAAAAATAATATTTACATTAGACTTATTACAATACAAATGTTTACAAAAGACAGACTCTGTAGGTGTAGTCCTAAAATACGCCAGGTTTTCCAAAACAACCACTGTATGCATAGTATCCTGTAATGCCCTAAATTTCTTAGTTTTGAATTGCTAAATTATGTCAAGTAAATTGATCTGGTTTAGTGGTTAAGTGCTTTGGATAAATGATATCCTCTCATCGTCATTACATGATAAATGATTTAATTATTATTTATTAGTGATTGATTTTTCATGAAAGAATATGTAATGATTACCATGGGATAAAATAGGATCATATTGGGAGAATGAATTTATCCCAATGAGATTAAGGGTATCCTATGAGGGAAAAACACTTATTATAAAGTCATTGGATGAACAATTATTGAGTAGCTTTCATAATGATATTTAATAAAGGAGAGCTTAATCATGATATTTTAGTGGAATGACTTAATGATTAAATAATATTGTAATTAATAGATGAAAAGTTGAAACTTAATTACAAATCACTTGAGCCCTAATTATATATATTCAATCGGTCCCTCCGCTAGCTTGAGATAACCAAAAACGAATTGCATGTAGAACCAATGTTATAAAATAATGAAAACGATGAAGTAAGAGAAATATCATGTATCATTATCCGCATAGAATGTGTTTTCTCGCTAAGTACAAAAAGATGACTTATAAATTAATTTAATTTCTTCGAATTATCATTGAATTGAGTGTTATTAAATAATTGAAGTTCAAAGTCATAATTGAATTAATTAGTCATCATGAATTTATTGAATAAGGCAATTAGATATGTTTTCTTTATAAATTCTAATACAGTAAAGTTGTCATGACTTTAACGAAATTAGAATTGGATTGAGAAAATAATTTTATTAATGAAATAATATTTTGGTAATAGAAAATAAATATTGGGTTGGATAAAAATCCAGATAGAACATATAATTAGATCCAATACATAATAGAGCCAAATAAGCTTTGTTACTGGATAGCGGCGGCAAACCTTAGTATTTTACTAGGGGTGTTCTCACCCCTTATGTTCTAGTTCTACTGGAATATTGTAGTTTTTATTAAAATATTATTATCTAATTGGACTTTATTTGAATAGAACTATTGTGTTAATTCTTTATAAATAGGAACTATGTGTTAAACTTTACACAAACTTCATAAGTGTTATTACTCTGTCAGAACATAGTGGAAGTTTATTTTATAGAATAAATTCTATTTTCTGGAAAAAACTCATAGTTACCAATTAAAGAGATAATTAATTTTCCTATTGAAAGTTAAGAAAACTTTCATTGTGTGCGATTGGTACATGTTTCTTTGAGTCTACACTCAAAGTAATTCGTGGTTTGAGAATAGCGGAGAAGACCGTTCAGTAGAAAGCCAAGATCGACTTAACCACCTCGTACAAAGCACAAGTATAATTTCGATTAAGGGTTTATTGCTATTAATAACATAATGGCTCGGTTTTAAAAGAAAATTTTTTAAACTTCCGCTGAGCCTAAAAATACTTTTTCTAAATCAATTTTTCCAACAATAACATTCCTAATTTGGAGCGACAATAGTCTCGATTAAACAGTGGTACAACCTATATGTGGTGACTTTTTTATTTATCGGTGAACAATACTGCATCATACATTTATTAGAGCTTTCCAATCTAATGTTATTGAGCAATCTATGCTTAGGTGATAAATTTGAGCTTGACTATCAAAATACTATTAGAACACCGATATGCTTCGTGGCGCAGCAAAAAAATAATTTCGATGATCACATTCCATTGAGCCATGTACGAGGAATAAATCTGTATTGAGAAAGGTTGAAAATATACCTTAAACAATTTGAAAAAAAAATTAGTACGGGGTTGAAGCCTCTGTGATGTTGCAAACCTCAGCCACAGCGAAAAAGTCCCAACCTTTATGTCATCTACCCAGAAAGAACGACCAGATCAGAAAACCTCCAAACTTTTCAGAGAAAAATAAAACTTTGTTGCTAGTTAAAGTGATGTTTTGGGTAACCCAAAAATTGGAATTCTACTTTCCTTTTATTCAAAACTCTTTTGAATGAAAATTAAACAGTACGAGTAAAGTTAAGATTTTTGCCAAAACATGATATGTTCCTTTCCATAAGGAGATATTAGTTTATTTCAAATTCAAATCTAATACTTATTCACCGAATTTTATTAAATGCTATATTTAATTAATTCAATATAGTTGATTTATCACATTAAAATATGTGAAACATATTTTCACATTATTTTAATCAAATCCTCTGTATATGCGCATCAAATATGTACAAATATCATGTTCAATTTTAACATTTTCAAATTAAATTAATTATTAAAATATTTATATAATCAATTTAATTCTTGTGATATGTTAAATATAATCCCAACTTTAATTGCATTTGATCGTCCCAACCAAAGGGTGTGACCCTATAGGATCCTCTAATGTTGACAATAAATTCTAGGTTACAAGTAATGAGTAACATCTAGCAATATATCATTGCTACTCAAGTTGTAGGAAGTCGTGGTTCGATATAACCTTCCGTGATAATATTATTATGTAGTATATCTCTTTGTAATTGATATCTAAATTGATCACAAGGTATGAAATAATCACACTTGTATAGTCTAATCTCTTGTTTCTTGATTCCCAAGTAGACTAAAATAAACAAATAAGTGTGGTATCTCATATAAACTCATTTGAACATGACCATACATTTTTAATCTCACTCGATCAAGAGGCCTAAGATATTGCTCCCATTATGTAGGAGGGACAAATCTTATCTTGATCACTCACAGTCCGCTACATAGATTGTGGCATACCCAACATCAATTTTTATAGTACAACCATTTATGAAAGATGTTTGACTGTGTTAAAGTGTACAACTCACGGTGTTGGAACAATGGTGATCTCAAGTCAAAGGATAATACATACAATTATCATTATGAGAAATGTCGTGACTATTACATAAAAATCCAAGAAGCATTCTCATGGCAGGCTAATCTAGTATATTGTTCTCTAACATATATGTTGACTTGATATCACATATTTATAACAACACTGGCCATCAATCAAACACATATTAATCTCAATGCATTATTGTTGTCCAAACTCACAATAATACTTGACTAAAGATATTTAAGAACGATCATATCATTCTTAGGACTTTATCATTATACAACTTATTTAACACAAAAATGAAGACTGAAAAGAATAATAACAATGTCTTTATTAATAAACTAGGTAAAAAGTATGTTATTATAATCATCATATGATTGGTCTTTGGGTATATTCCAACAAATAAAACTTATCTTCCAAATTTAAGCCTGAGGTATTAATGCTTTTTGGAAGGGCATCAACACCCTTAAGCCAGAAGGTAAGGGTGTTCACAGTTTGGTTAAAATAGAATTAATCGACCGAACAGATCTAATTCGGCTAATCGGTTGGTGGCCGAATTTAGTTTGGTCGAAGGTCGATTAATGACTTTTTGATATTTTAGTTATCGGTTAATTCGGTTCGAAACCGAGTATTTAACCAAATTAACCAATTGACCGAAATATTTATAGTTTTCAAGACTTATATAGTGTTTATAATGTCTTATTTGTTATTTTCACCTCCATTTAAAGTTTTTTGAACTATTAAATAAAAGAAAATGAACATTAGCAATGCATTTTTTTATATGTTTTATACTTATTTTAGCCAAAAGACAAAAACATATAAATTTCGGTTAACGAATTAACTGAAATATCTCGGTTCAATTAATGTATTTAAAAAAAACTTCAGTTTGAATAACAGTTAACGATTTTTACATTTTGGGTAATTCAGTTAATAGTAATTCAATTCGGGTATTAACCGAATCGACCGTTTGAACACCCCTACCAGAAGGTATCAATACCCAAAGCTTGGGTATCTGTACCAAGGTCTCTTGTTTTCCTAATTTAGGTTAAACGTTTATAAGTATTGATACCCTCATGCCAAGTATCAATACTTGGAGTATGGGTATTGATTCTCAACTCCCCTTTTTCACTAAATTGGTTACTGGCTTTCCCACTCATAGGAATTTATAACTAAGCGCGGTACAGCCAAAATTAAGCTTTTCTAAGTTATTTACCTTGCAAGAAAACCCTTAAAAACTTTATGGAACACTCCAACTACCTATGCAAGTCTCGAAATTCGTCCTATACATTTTAGCCAAAAAGAAAATTGGTCCTAAACATTCTTAACCCTTAATTCATATATTCATTTTTAAACGATTTGAATGCATGTCATTATTATACTATCATCCATCAAACATCAGCACCAACATTCACTATTTGAAATAACATCTCACCATATACGACTAAGCATTCTAGCCAAACATATAATTCTTACACCAAGATAACCTTATGCAAGCACTTATATACACAAGAACTTATGGCCAACCCTAGTTATGAACATGACATTCAACTCTAAGTGTTACAGAAATATAACAAAGAAAATTACATATAAAGAGAGGTTGTGACTTTGAAAAGTCATTACAACTCTTCACAAAGACCGTTGCTTGAAATTTAACTATAACACGCACACGATAACAACTACACGCTAAACGTTAAGAGTTCAATAATGCTCACATGAACAATAAAACATGTACAACCATTAGGTGTTTGTAAGGATATTTGATTATCAAAACGATTACCTCACTTTCATATATGCTAATTGGTCCTATTACCCATAAGACTCTTATAAGTACAAACTAAGTATCATCCATTTTTATGACCAATAAGGAAAGTTCATTTACTTTTTCCATCTAGTCTTTAATCAAATAACAATTTTTGTGGAAATTTAATTCTCCTAAACATTGTTCTCAAAACACAGCTCTACTCTTTTCAAATTCATTTTTTAAGAGTTTACAATTTTTAAAAAAAATTTAAATTAGGGTTTCTCTTTTCAAACACAGCTATTATTTCTTGACTATGATACCTTTCACTGAGCTTGATATTTTTTTCCCTTTCTATTGCATTTGAATTAAATTATATTTCGTCTTTCGCTAGATTCTTATCATATTAGTTTTTTTTTCTTAAATTCTATTTTGTTTCGATTGAAAATTTGAATTTAAGTTTCAATAATTATGGCAAGAATGAAGTAGGCAAATTAGTTGAGATTCAATCTAATATATATTAGAAAGGTATAAAAATATGAATTTATTATATCCAAAGACATTTTAAGGATTTCAAATTCGTTACTAAACAAGCTTCTAACAAATTCATGGATTTTAGAAATGATCATGAATGTCATATTTTTAAACTGTTTACTACTCAATTTACTCTATTTTTGAAATCCAAATCCTAATTTTGAAACACTAGTTCTCAAACGTTACCTTTAAAAATTTTCTTTTGATAGTTTTAATCGTTAATTTCAAAAAACATTATATTTTAAATTACTTGTTCTATGTATAAATTTTATTTTTGTTGGTTCGGTACTTGAACAAAATATTTTTTTTATCACATCAAAATAATAACAACTTTTAAAATGAGATATCATTTTTGAACAATAAATGAGTCAATAAACTCAAATAGATTCACATTGAATCTAAGTGAAATCCGACGCAATCTATAGACACATCTAAATGAAAGATTTCGGTAAAAACATAAAAGAAAAAATGAATTCAATGAGTTCAGTTGGGTACAATTCATGATTCAATTGACTCAATTAGATGCCGTCTTGAATGAAAAACTTATTTAGCATTTTAAGTTTTTTTTGAATGAAATATTATTTTTGGAAAGTAAATGAGTCATTAAACTTAATCTGAGTCACATTAAATCTAAGTTATATCGGACTCAATCCATGTACACGAAAGATTTTGGCAGGATAAAAAAATCTAGCTGAAGAGGGCATAAATATATAATATGAATGCAACACAAATACAAAAGAGAATCCAAATACAAAAATGGTAAAGAAAGTGAAAACTGGAACAAGGGGGAGATGAATCCCTATGTGAATTCTCATTGAGTTTTTGCTAAAATTTTAGTCCCAATACAATGAAACGGCAAAATGGCTGACCATTTTTATATAATATATAAAACTATGTTTAATATGTATATATACAACAAAAAATGGATCAAAATAGACAATTGCCAAAAGTTAGATAGCAGCCAAAAAGGTAAAAGAAATTGGACTGACTGTAGTTTTTATGGAACAAAACTTACAACACTGTTTGCATCGTCTTGGAAGATCTGAGATGAACATTTCTGAAAGTCGAAGAGGCGAAAAGTAGGGCAATTTGACTCAACAACACTTCAACTCGAAATAATTTCCTTGCTGACTTTGCGTTGACGCCTAGAACCGGACCTCCTATCTCTTCCACGTCTTGGTAAGACGTCCCCGAATGGAGCTTTTAGAATAATATTTTCACCTGAAGTTTCAACTGCGAATTTCCCAGGTGGTTTGTTGGCCGAACGTAGCGGTTGAGGTGGAGGGTAAACAGCCGGTGGAGCCATATGCGCTAGAACATCCTTATGGTATTTCTGCAAATAACAAATAATGCAATAAGAAAAGTAGGTTTGCTTGAAGATTTTGCTCAATTGGAAATTTGGTGAAAAGATTCCGGGTTCTAGTAAATCTGAACACGGTATGCAGGAGAACAGAAACAAGTCCAAAACATGGTCTTATCAATAGTGAGGTAAGACTAGGAAAAACTAGAAGGTTTGGAGAGTCAACAAGCACCCGAAATTTTGGATATTTAATAAGGATTCAATTTATGGCAGTAATTATGCATCAAGAAGATAACAACAAACAAATAAATTTTGGTTCAATAGACACTTATCCTTGGTTATACTTGGAAGTTCAGAAAACAAAAAAAGAATTCATTTGTTAAATTTCCAGCATTAAATCACTTAACCATATTACTGAAAAGATGAATACCTGAACGACAAAGTTACGCCTTTCACAGTCCAAGAACATATTCAAAGTCCAATTTGTCTTCGCCGCAATCTTATCCCTCGCTGTCGAAAAACTAATTTGGTCTCTTGAAGTAAAAAGGTCGACTTCATTGAACCAAAGACAAGTAAAGAGGTTGCTCATAGGAACATGTTCCCTTATTATTACACATCCTTCAGGAACATCTGTAGAGCCAGTCATTAAAGCAAACATTCATTAAAGCTAAATGAAACACAATCAAACACGATAAATACGAGCAAGTATCTCACACCGTACCACTTGTTATAGGAAGTTTAGCTTCAGAATATGGTGTCAAACCCTCCTTTTTATAAAAATTGATCTGAAAATCGATGGAGGCATTATCGTATTTGCCTGCAGCTTTATTTGCCTCGGCTTCATCAAAAACATCAAAGCGTTTATAATGCCTAGAGATTGCAAATGTAGCATTTTTTCTCCACAAGAACCTATAAGGAACACTTAAAACAGTTAGTATTAACAAACATCAGGCCCAAACTTCGATCATCGCAGCAGTTGTGAGAGTAATCACAAAATGTAACTCCAACAGAACCTGGATAGAATTCTGAAGTACCTCTCAAGAATTTGATAAGGATCAACAACGAGCTCGAGTTTTCCATCAATCCATAAAGAAAAACGAGCATTTGGAAATAGCCTGTGTGTTAGAAGCTTTGGGATCTGTTACAAGCATAACACGAGTCAAAAGGTATCAAGTTGATGCATTATCTCAATTTCCTTTGTCTGATACTCATGGAAGGAATCAAGTAATGAGGATAATATTCATTGTAATCTACTAAAATCTCGGTTTCTCTAATTCTGATCTAAACTCGAATGACATTGTGTGTATTTTGAACATTTACCTTTCCGTTGCGCCTTCCATCAGTGTAAGGAAGATTATGGGCAACAACAATTCTCCATACTCCGATCTTCTTGCTCTCATCCAAGCCACCATTCAGTTTCAAATCAGCCTCCGTTTCTTCATCGACAAACATGTAGAAGCAGATAGTTTGCTTGGAATATTCGCTAATATTCTTTGGCTGTTGTATGATATCGAAAGCTCCTGAAAACAAATCAGGTTATTCAATAAAAATCCATTTGACCCTGACATAGAAACTGAACAATAAGATAACATATAGTACAGTAGATACCAAATATCGCTGATGCAACAACCACTCCACGACATTGCTCCATCTCGAGAAGATCATCATCATTGATGTCGAATCCTGTCCCATGGCCAGGTTTGCTTCCTTTGACAAATCTGGAAAATGTACAATACACATGGATCAAAAGTACTAAATCAGCAAACTAGCAATATGATTCAAAAGATAAAAGAATACCAAACTATATTCACTTTTAAACCCTAAAAAAAAAAAAGAAAAAAAAAGAGTAAACCATACCCACAACGCACATTCATCGACTCTCTTATGTCATATGAATCATCCCGTTGCTTCAAAGTAGGATACCCACCAAAGTCTGAACCTCCAAATTCCTTGTCTTTATTTAAGTTTTCCTCATAAATATATGTTAAATTCTTAAGAATCGGAGAAAATGACGGGACGTTAGGTATCAAAGCAATAGCTTCTTCCACAGGAAGGTAACATACAGGACAAGCTGAATCATCATAAACAAGCGAGAAAACTCAAAAAAACTAATCTCAATAAGAGGGCATGAAACTAGCAATGTCAAAATACTAAATCAAAAACTTACGACGTGGTCCTGTTCTTTTTTTGTCTGCTGGTGGAGGGGGTAAACTGAAAGCGTGGCATGGATGCCCTGGAGGAAGAGTGTAGCCGAGAAAATATGAAGGAGGAGGAGGAGGCATTACTCTGACTTCAGTTCCTTCAACACTGTCACTGGCAACTAAAGATGTCCAATTGTCTATTTTGACACTTTGCACTTCATATATCAGGGGAAATCCGGAATTATTAATCGGTAAGCTATCATTCACCTTACGAACATTGTCACTATCCTGGTATTCACCTGTAAACACCCCCGTAATCCCTTTGAATTAGCAGCTACAAGTCCAAAACTCAAAAGAGCCCTTAAGTAAGATCTAACATTCATCCAAGTTTGGAAAGAAAGAAAAAGTCATTCAATTGAACATCATATCCCTCAACAAAAAGTGGGCAGACACTAAATTCTCAGCTCAATTTAGTTCAGTGAGCAAACATCTAGATGCCTAATTCTTAATTCAAACACGCCAAACCAAACTTGACAAATAAAATCCAAGTCCAAACACAAGGTCAATACAGTATGTATTCAAACTATCAGAGCTTGATTTTTAAAATTCACTAACAACAATCCAATAATGAAGAGAAATAAAGGGGGGGAAATGAACCAACCTTTGCCAACATACACGACCCAAACAAAAACAGCAGCAGAGATTACAGAAAGGAGCAACATTCCAACCTTTTTACGCCCAGCAAGCTTACAGATCCAATGAACCAATGTCTCCTTTTCCTTGAAAACTTTAGAAGGCTTACTTCTTGTTGCTAAAGGCACTTGAATTGGCAACAAAACACTGTTTTGAAGCTGTTTATCCAAAGAACCATAACTCCCAGAACGAATCCCCAATGACCCTCCAGTCATTGTCTCCTTTATCAACAACAACCCCAATTCACTTCTCTCATCAGTCTTTACATAAAACAAGCCAAAATAAACAAACAAAAAAAAGCTATACCTTCATTACTTAGAAAACAATTATACAACTCAAAAAAAGAAGAAGAAGAAGAAGCCGCCAACTCTTGGGGCGGCGCCACACAAATTGAAGTCAAATGCAGTTGGACGATCAAAAAGGAGAGTAAATCTGGGATTTCCAGTTTTTGATAGGTTGCCAAAGGTTTTCTGAAATCAAGGGAAGTGGGTTTTTCGATCAAATCTTACAACACAAATTTCGAGTTAATAATAATATCTTACTTATTACAGGCTTTTTTTTGATATAGCTGAAATGAGGAAATATCATAGGAATATTAAATATGACCCATTTTATGACATGAATGTGAGTAAATCCTAAAGGGTGGAATAATCGGACGGTAGATGGACTTTATAAAATTGTAATAAAATAAACCCTAATGTAGCGTAAAACTTGAGAGTGACATTTGTCAAAAGAATTTTAAAGATGTTAAATAATTGGTTTATATAATTTGAAGAACATAAAGACAGCTCTTTGTTAACTAAAAAATGTCTGTTTATTTTCTTTATTAACTGGAATTTTATGTTTTTTTTTAACTGTATTATGAATCAACTATTTAATACGTGGATACTTTGAGTATGTATATGCTTCAGTCATGCTCTGGGGTTTTTATTTATTTATAAAAACAGCTAAATTATTATTTAAAGAATGCAATAATTGGGGTTTAAATTCATGTATTACTTAAAATGATGGCATTAAAGTTTTAATAATACAAACTACCGTCCCATGTGAAACTTGATGGTGAATAATATGAATGACTTTGGATGGGGGAGTTTGAGTCCACCACTATTTATTTATTAGAAAGTCACCATGGATATAATTTGAAATGAGACGACTGAATTTTGGTCAAGTTTCTATATTTACATTATTCTATTTCTTTAATCATCTTCATATTAATTCTACTAAAAACCAAAGGTCTAATAATATAAAGAACAAACTATGTATATTCCTTTTTAGCTTATTAGACTATGATGATGTTGGAGTGCTTTTCCAAGGTGCCAAAACCCTAAATATATTGTATTACGAGTCTTTTATTAGAATAGGCCCATTTCTAACCTTATTTATAGAAGTGGGCCACTTAAAACATTATTTATCGGAATGGGTAAAAACTACAAAACGCTTCCACGTAGGCGTGTTTTTTCTAGAGTTTTTTTGGGATATTTGTATATTAGGGTTTAAGGTTTTAGGAAAAATAAATTAAGGTTTATGGTTTTTGGAAAAATAAACAATAAACCCTAATTTATTTTTTAAAAACCT
>CM025150.1:23753810-23767409 GCA_013467495.1 Gossypium gossypioides
CACCAAGGTGATGTATTTATACACAAATAGATCAGCTAGATATGCAAACTATTTAACAGAAATAGTTGTAACAAACTAACAGCTTTACAACCTCTAATATTCACCTAACTACCCAATTTCCGAAACTCGAAGAAGGTGTCGAAGGAGACAAAATTTAGAGGCAAACAATGGCTTAGTAAGAACATCGGCGACTTGATCGCAAGCAGGAACCTCGCCAACTACAAGGGAACCATTTACGACCTTCTCTCGAACAAAGAACAGGTCAAGCTCAACATGTTTGAATTTTGAATGTAGAACAGGATTTGCCACAACTGTAACTGCACTAGAGTTATCACACCAAAGTTCTTTCAACAAAGATTCTAACCATGTAACGTCAGCAGCTACAGCAGCTAAGCAACGATATTCAACTTCAGCTGTGGATCGATACACGACTTGCTGCTTCTTGGAACACCACGAGACATGATTGCCGTCAAAATACACATAGTACCTGGTAGTGGAATGATGATCATCAAATTCGAGCCCCCAGTTCGTATCTACATAGCCTACCAGAGACAACCTAGCAGATGGTCATATAAGTAGGCCATAGTCAACAGTGGCACGGAGATAGCACAAGATTCGTTTTAGAGCAACCAAGTGGACATCGGTTGGAGCATTCATAAACTGACATATGTGGTTAACGGCATAAGCTATGTCAGGACGAGTTAGAATAGCATATTGTAATGCACCTGCAAGACTACGATACTTTCGAGGATCATCAAGCAGAGTGCCCTCAGTCTTAGACAGAAAAGAGGAACCGACCATGGGTGTTGGAACACCTTTGGCTTGAATCATACGACACCGATCAAGAAGGTCAAGAATGTATTTCTTTTGACATAAGTGGAGCTCCCCAGCAGAAGACCGATGCACTTCAACACCCAAAAAATAATTAAATGGCCCCAAATATTTGAGAGAAAATTCAGAGTGAAGACGATGAACAAACGTGTCAATCTCTAAAGAAGAATCTCCTGTAATAATTATATCATCAACATATAAAAGAACATACATGCGAAAAGCGTCAGTAATTTGAATGAATAATGAAGCATCAGATTTCGAGAGAACAAAACTACTAGAAATAAGGAATCCTTTTAACTTATCAAACCACGTTCGTGGGGCTTGTCGAAGACCATATAAAGCTTTGTGTAAGCGACAGACAAGGGTTTGACCACTGGAATTGGTTTGAACATACCCAGGAAGCTACTGCATATAGACCTCCTTAGAGAGATCCTCATTTAGAAAAGCGTTGTTCACATCGACTTGTCGTAACAACCAACCTTTGGTGACAACAATTGAGAGGATAGTGCGTATAGTGGTAGGTTTAACAACAGGACTAAATATCTCACAAAAATTACACCCATGCATCTGGGAACATCCTTTTGCAACCAATCGACCCTTTTGAAGAGCCACAGTACCATCGGGGTGCCGTTTGATTCGAAATAACCATTTGCAGCCAATCACTTTCAGACCTAGTGGTAGAGGAACCAAGCTCCAAGTTCGATTCCGAATGAGAGCATCATACTCATCTTGAGCGGCCTTTTTCCATTCTGTAGAAGCAAAAACATCATTTATAGTACGCGGTTCTTGTTCACACAACTCAGCTACGAGCACTTTTGGTTTAAAAATATCAGCCTTCGATCTTGTAACCATAGGGTGCGTATTTTCCACTAGAGGTGAAAGATTAACCAGCGTAGCAGAGAATAGTGGTGTGAGAGAGGAGGTGACATCATCTAAACTCTGGTGGTTATTGTCATGAGTTGTAAGGGGAGATCCAAGAGCACGGGCCAATAGAAAAGGAGATGAGGGTCGCGGACTGTGGGAAAGAGCAGCATTTGAGAACTTGGAGCACCTTGGTTGAACAAGAGGAAAATAAGTAGTGATACGACTTATTGTTGGAGAAATAGGCAGGTTCTTCTCGGGAAAAAAACCTACTCTCATCAAACACCACATGTCGGGACACAAATATTCGGCCATCAGAGGCAAGGCACTGGTAGCCTTTGTGTTGTGAACTGTAGCCTAAAAACGTACAAGGTTCAGAATAAAATTTAAGTTTGTGATGATTGTATGGCCGGAGATATGGGTAGCAACAGCATCCAAATACCCGAAAACGATCGTATATCGGAAAGGTGCCATGCAGAATCGAGTACGGGGACTGATAGTGCAAAACAAGAGTGGGTAATCTATTGATTAAATAAACCGTACACGTAAAAGCAAAACTCCAATATTTCAGTGGTAGATACGCTTGTGCAAGCAACATGATGCCAACTTCAACAATGTGGTGATGTTTCCTTTCGACAATTCCATTCTGTTTGGATGTATAAGGACAAGTGACATAGTGTATGATGCCATGTTGAGATAGGAATGATGTGAATGAACGGAACTTCCCTTCCCAATCACTTTGAAACTGTTTGATGTCTCGGCCAAACTGTGTCTTAACCATTGTTCGAAACTGAATGAAACAATCAAGAGCTTGTGATTTACATTGAATGAGAAATATCCAAGTGAACCGACTAAAAACATCAATAAAAGCAACGTAGTACCAACCATTTCCACAATTGATAGCAACTGGACCCCATAAGTCTGAAACAACAAGTTTAAATAGACAAGTATAAGCATTAGTAGAAGGTGAATGTGAGATTTTCCTTGCTGACAAGCTGTACATATGCGAGAAATTTTATTACTTAGAATAAAAATATTACAAGCTTTCAAAATAGAGTTAACAACCGTGGATGAAGGATGGCCAAGTCTTCTATGCCATAGCTTAAATAACCCAGTCGCAGGAGTCATGGAACTACTGGAGTCTAGTTCAGTTGTGAGAATAATTGACTTGGCATTCAGAACAGACTGATTTTGACCCGGAGAGAATCGATATAGCCCTTCATGTGTGTGCCCCCGTAATAATATTTCTTGAGTCTTTAAATCCTTAACAAGACAGTGAAACGAATGAAATTTAAAATAAATATTATTTTTTTGTACAAATTGCGAGACAGATAACAAGTTTTTCTGAATTTTAGGCACATGTAAAACACTATTTAAATGGACAATTTTAAGAGTAGTGGCAATTTAACAATTACCCAAACTTTCAATTTTAGCACTTGTACCATCACCCATACGGAGAGAAATACTACTTGAATAATCGGTGGAATTCTATAACGAGGCCGCCTATTGACATACGTAGTTAGTGGCGCCGGAATCAGGATACCATATGGTGGGTGCAATGGAATTAACCGGGACAGGAATATAAGGCTCATCATAGTTTCTGGGCTATATATCTGAACCAGATGCACCTTGGTCTTCTAATCCAGCAACAGGCCTAACTAATGAAGCTTTGGAGGACCAAGACGTAGGCCCCACAACATGGTGAACGACAAGAACACTTAAGCCCATATGGACAGGCCTATGAGCAGTGTGACCAGGAGTTGACAGCCCACAAATACGCGACCCACTTGATGACCTAGGAGGAATATTCGGGTCAGTGGAAAAGGACTCAAAATTAGATGGATATTTAGATGGGAAGAAAGAATTAGAGACAGCCACCAACCTTCTTCCCAAATGCCAAGGCTGAGAAGCAAACGTCGACGATACAGGGAAAAATGTCGAAGGAGAGCCAAAACCCAATGATAAAGTACCGAACGTAGAGACAGATTGACCATCAACAGATCTATCAAAGTGATAGCAGCATCACTGAGCCAGGTGCCTGATCCGTCCACAAATTTGACATTGAGGTTGGCCACGATTGCCTCGGCCACGATCACGAAACAACCCATGATTTCCAGGAGCAAATGAACTGACGACACTCGAGCTAGCCGGTGTACGAACAGAAACCCCTAATATCGAACCAGATGGGGAAGACTGCTAGACCAGATTGGCTTGGGAAAGAACCTCTGTCACGAATCGTTGTTGCCACCTTTCACATTCGAGAAAAATTTCTATAAGCCGATCTAATGCTAGGGGTTCAGGTGAAAAAGATGCCACAGTGACGACGGAGTCAAAATCCTACGAAAGACCCGCAAGAATGATGTTTGTATGTTCTTCAGTGGAGACAGGATAACCAGGCGCATCAAGTAAGTCACAAATTTTCTTGATTTGACCCAGGTATTTTTTTACAGACTGATGACCTTTCTTGACCAAATAGAGCTCGTGTTTAAGGCGAGAAATCTTGGCACCGGACGCTGCACCGAAAAGACTGCATGCTTTACTCCAGACATCATGAGCTGTAGCAGTTCTTGTAAAAGAGGTCAAAAACTCTCCACTGATCGTGGATAAGAGCCAAGAAAAAAGCAATTTGTCTTACTGTTGAAACAAAAGAAAAGCAGAATTAGGAACTGACTTCCCTTCAGCATCATGAACAAACTTAGATAGGGCAGAGACCATCTCGTGTATATAATCGGTAAGCCCATAGGCTTCGATAATAAGCGTTAGCTGGTGTTGCCACTAAACGAACGTTTCGTCAGTAAGTTTAACAGTGTCATATTTGGAAAATGATTGAACCACTCGACAGAACTAACTTTCATCAAGGGCAGAAGAAGAGGAAGACTGAGGAGCAGAGGTCGACGGAGTGACCTGATTGGCAGACACAACTAGAGAAATAGGATTCATCGAAAACAATGAAAGTAGCCCAGGTAACTAATTAACGACTGATACCATGAAAGAATGCTTATGAAAAAATATGAAATTATTATTTCTTGATCTGAATGAACACCAAGGTGATGTATTTATACACAAATAGATTAGCTAGATATGCAAACTTTTTAACAGAAATAGTTGTAACAAACTAACAATTTTACAACCTCTAATACTCAGCAACTGTTAATGATCACATTAACATTTTAATGGTCAAAGGTGAATATTGTTGGTAAAAGGGCTTCCTTGATTAATATTTAACGTTTGAGGGCTTAACTCAGTGCATTTTTCTTGGAGAGGCTTAATTGATTTTTGGGTTAATGGCAGAAACACCTCTGTACTTTATCAAATATTTCAATGTGGTACTTATACTTTCTATTTGTCTAATGTGGTATCTGAACTTTTTATTCCATCTATATTTGTAGGACCTTTGACTAACTGTGTTAATTTCTGATACAAGTTGCACATGATCCAATTATATAGTGCCACATATCACTTTTTATTAGATTTTTTTATTTTAAATAATAAAAGGACCTTAAATTAAATAACTCGTAAGTTATTTTAAAATGAAACAAATAAAACAAATATAAGACAAAAAGCTAACAAAATAAAATAACCCAAATATTAAAACTTCAGTTTCATAAGAAATTAATAGGAAAACAAGAATCATATGGTATTTCATATATGGTTAAGATTGAATTATTGTAAAAGAAAACAATAACACTTTGAACAAGGATAAGCGAGACGCTGTCGACGTTGGCCTTTGTGGAGGGTGTGAATATAGTAGGTCCCAATAATGGCATTGGTCGGGCAACGAAAAAGGTAAGGAGGAGACCAAAAATACCACTGGATACGGATGATCCGATAGTGGATGAGAATGGTAGGAAGGTCCAATCTTTGAGTGAGTGTAATGCTTCGTACAAATCAACATTGATGGGGAATTCATCGAGGTCGTTTCAAATTGAAAAAATGGATGAGGATTTCCATCTTCAGGAGGGGGACGAGACCACAAAGATAGTAGAAGGTGTACCATCTATTACTTTCCCTGATCGAGTCCAAAAATATATTGAGAGGAATATGGTGAAAACAATTATCGTCAAACTTCTGGGTAGAAGGATTGAGTTTAATTTACTCAATAAGGTGTCGTCAATGTGGAGCCTTAGGAATCCATTTCAAGTAATGGACTTGGAGAATGACTATTACCTTGTTCGTTTCCAATATGAAGAGGATTACAACAAGGTGCTTATTGAGAGTCTTTGGGTGATCTTTGGGCAGTATTTAACTGTCTGCCCGTGGTCGCCATCCTTTTTTACAGTGGGAGATGAATTGGTTGCTCAAGTTGTTTGGATAAGACTACTCGAATTACCGGAAGGTTACTATTCGGAGTGTCTTGTCCGGGCTATAAGTCAAAACATTAGAGCAGTTACTAAAATTGACGAGCATGCTAATGCTGTGAGAAGGGGAAGATTTGCTTGTTTGGCTGTGAGTGTTGACCTGAGGAAACCGCCAGTGCCTAAAGTCAAGATTAATAGACGTATTTAACGTGTTGAATACGATTCATTATTGAATGTTTGCTTTACGTGTGGACTTTATGGACACAATACGGATTGGTGCATGACAAATAATGAGCCATTGCCGGATTGTCAAGCTAATTGGGGTGTACATACCAATATAGTGGAAGGTCTCCAAAAGCGGGTGGAGAAGGAAGCTTTTGGACCTTGGATGTTCATTGAACGTTGGCATAGGGGGAAGGGATAGAGCATTGGGTTAGTAAAGACTGTGACTTATAGCACAACTGTCGGCCGTTCAAGATTTAGGGTGTTTAAGGAGGATCAGACAGAAGATACTATAGATAATTGCGGTAGCATTGTAGGAGAAAAATAAGGCAATGATGGTGAGCATGTCAAGGCAAAGAAGGTGACTGTATCTGCAGGGGAATCAAATGCCAAAAATAATAATTTTCATAAGAAAATAGTACAAAAAGTCAAAGGCTTGGGTGGTAATAGGTAAGAGATCCAAACTTGGTGTTACTTTATTAAGGCCTACAAATAGACGTTTGAGGGAATCTTCTAGTGATGGACAAGTACAATTTGATGATGGGGCCTAAATGGGCCAAAAAGATCCTATTCAGAAAGATCCTATAAAGGTGGGGGGATTTTTAACTACCAAGAAGGAATAGTCAAAGCAAATTTAGACAAAAAAAAGGCACAAGGTTGTATGGGTATTGGAGAAGGAAAATTTGGGTGCAAAAATGGACAAGGAAAATCGTGTTTTTTTCTTCGGTGAAAATGTTGTTGATGGTTAAAATTTGGTCTGCAAACCACCACCAAAGACGATATCCAATAGAAGAAGCCACCGGATAAAGCACTGGAGAAGCAGATAACACCCATGGTTGATCTAAGGACGACAATGGAAGGAATTGTCAAGGTCATTGAGCAGGGACCGAGAGCTTCGTGTGATGAGAATGTGGTTTCATTCGTTGTGGGATGCAATGGATGATGAAGATGAGGTAAGTTGCTGATTAGTATCGGCTTTTTTGGATTTTTTATTGGTTTATTTCTATTATATTATATGGATACCAAACTATTTTTTGGAACTGTTAGGGAGCCAAACATCTCCGGTTCTACAAATTTTTGAATGAATATAGAAAGAGAGTTTTTCCCAGACGTGGTCTGTCTCTTTGAGACAAGAAAGAGATAGGGCTAATAGAGTTATTGTCAGAATTAGATTTCCTAACTCTTTTCGGATTGAGCCTGAAGGTTATGTTGGGGGAATTTGAGTTGTTTGGAACGATAATATCTTGATTGATGTTTTGGAGTTGCATCCTCAATTGATCCACATGATAATTCGCAATAGGTAAGATTCTACTAGTTTCTTATGTATGACTGTGTATGCTAGTCCACAATCGGCAAAGAGACGACATCTTTGGAGTTTTTTTGGACTCGATGGCAAAATCAGTTATTGGACCGTAGGTTATTGCTAAGGATTTCAACTCGATCTTAGAGGGTTCGGACAGAATGAGTGGTGCAAATGTCACACAAATTAGATATCGATGGTTCTAATATTTCATTTTCAACAATGGACTTCGCGAGTTAGGGTTTTATGGACCTCAATTTACGTGGAGTAGAGGTAACTTATCACAAAACTTAGACAGGGTTGTGTATAACTCAGACTGGGAGTCGTTTGCACCTAATTGTGTAGTCTGTCACTTACATCGCCTAAAATTTGATCACAAGCAGATTTTAGTCTCACTTTGTGTGTTATATGAGAGAAGCCACCGCCCATTTCGCTGTTTAGCTCGTTGGATGATGTTTGCAGAGTTTAATGATATTGTTAAGGGGTGTTGGAAAAATAATATGGAGTTGATTGAGAATTTGGATAATTTTCAGAAAGTTGTCTGAGAATGGAACAAATGTGTCTATGGTAACATTTTTTTTGCTTAAATAGAAGTTGATTTTAGAGTTGAAGTGAATTCAAAGGATTTTGGAGATAAGACCATCACTAGAGCTTCGATCTCAGGAATTTGAAGTTCGTCAAGAGGTTGAGGATGTCTTAAAACATGAGAAATTGTTATGGTTACAAAAGTCGAGAATGATGTGGCTTTCAAATGGTGACAAAAACACAAGGTACTTCCACAATGACACTCTAGCAAGGTGGAAAAGGAATAAAATCGAGAGGCTAAAAATAGGAATTGGAATCGATGAGTGGTGTTTTGATAATTAGTTGTTGAAAAAACATTTGGTGGGAGTTTTTAGGGAGCTTTACTCTTTGGAGTATGGTTTCTAGAGGGTCTTTCCTTGTCGCGGTCGTTTTTCATCCTTAATAATAGTTCAGAAGGAGAGCCATCTAGTAGCACCTATTGACAAGGAAATTCAAAGACTAATTTTTTGTATGGCACCACTGAAAGGTCCAAGAGTTGATGGCTTTCATGCTAAGTTTTTTCAGTCATAATGGGATGCCATTGGTAGTTTGGTGTATTCTCTTATTCGAAATTTTTTGGGAGGGCAACCTCTGGACCCAAATCTGAACGAAACTCTTCTCCTTTTACTTCCTAAAATTTAGAATCTAGAAAGGATTACATAATTTAGAACAATAAGTTTGTGTAATGTTTTATATAAGATTATTACGAAGACAATTGTGAATAGACTGCGACCGCTAATGGTGGAGATCACAAAACAGAACTAAACGAGTTTTGTTGTTGACAGATTTATTTCGAATAATATTATGATTACATAGGAGGCAGTACACTATATGAAAATACTTAAGGGAAGAAAGGCTTGGATGGCTCTGAAGATCGATCTTGAGAAAGCCTACGATCGGGTCAAATGGGATTTCTTAGAGGACATACGTAAGGAATTGGGCTTTCCAACGACTTTGGTAACTATAATTATGAATTGTGTGACTTTATCTTCTTTACAGGTTCTTTGGAATGATACGGTAACTAAGGCTTTTAGATCGTCGCACAGAATAAGGCAAGCTGGTCCTCTCTCTCTATACTTATTCGTGCTCTCTATGGAGCGATTGGGCACCTTATTGATGTAATTCTATGCTCTTAAAGGTTATCGTTCCTGAGAGGGGTCTCTGTAAAGGGGACCTCCTATCTCCTTATCTCTTTTTTTGTAGAAGCAATCTCGAGAATGCTCCTACATGCTTAGAATAGTAATATTTTTAGGGGCATTCGAGCTAGCCAAAACGGCCCTTGAATCAATCATTTATTCTTTGCCAATGATGCCCTTCGTTTTGTTAAAAACAAAAAAGGGATGTTGATGCTTTTTTTAATATTATTAGTGAGTTTGCCTTATTCTCTGGTCAAAAAATAAATTTTGAAAAATCCACGGTTTTATTTAGTCAGAAAACTCCTAGGGTGCAACGTCTTTCTATTAGTGAGTTACTTGGCATGAAAGTAGTGGACAACCTGGACAACTACCTTGGATTGCCTTTCCCTATTGGTAAAAGAAAGTCAAAGGTTTTGAATGACATTACTAATCGTTTTTCTTGTAGGGTTAATAGCTGGTCAAAGAGACTTCTTTCTTTTGGTGGTAAAAAGATCTTTATAAAAGTTGTCCTTTGATCTCTTCTAACTTATGTTTTCTAAGTTTTTTTGGCTCATCGGGGTGTGGTCGATGACATGCAATCAAAGATTTGTAGGATCTGGTGGGTGAGCAAAAAGAGTGGAAGGTTTTGGGCTATGCTTCCGTGGGAGAAAGTTTTCCACCCTAAAGGTATGGGTGGTCTTGGTTTTCGGAACCTCCACCTGTTTAACCTGGCTCTCCTTGGCAGACAATAGTGGAGACTCATTTCGGTCAAAGACACTCTTTGCTATAAAGTATTGAGCTTTAATTATTTCTTTGGGGGTGATATTTTCCAGCAAAAAACAGTGGACAAACCATCCTTCACTGGTCTAGTATTACCAAAGCTACTAAGGTTCTCAAAGATGGTTTTGGTTGGTAGGTTGGAAATAACACAAGCATCAATATCTGATTGGACAACTGGGGTTTTGAAGGCTGGAACGGCAATGGGATGAACCTAGGTATTTTGGCTTCTCACGAGAGAATAGTTAAAGACTTATGGAATGATGAAAATAAAAGAAGGAACAAAGATAGGGTGTATGCGATATTAGAAAACTTCCTGGGAGAACAAATATGTAACCTTTCGATTGGTGATAAGGACCAAAGGGATAGGGTGGTGTGGTCTTACAACCCCCACGGCTTCCATTACTCTAAATCAATGTACTCTTGGCTCATGTTGAAGCAAGTGGGTTTTGACCCCCACATTTTTTTGGAAAGTTATATGGAAATTGAAAACCCTCCCCAAGATCCGTGTCTTCATTTGGTAGGTGTGTAACACCCCAAACACGAATCCATCGCTGGGATAGGATTACGAAGCATTACCGAAAGTTATAAATTCAAAACATTCAATTTTCAAACATATCATAAAACATGGCAATATCAATCAAACTCATACATTTTGTCCCTTATACGAGCCCTCAAGGCCCTAAAAATACTTTAGAAACGAATCGAGACTAAATAAAAAACATATAGAATTTTGGAAAAAAGTTGAAAATTTTCAGACTGTAAGGGTCATGTAGCCAGGCCGTCTGACTCACACGGCTGAGACACACGCCCATGTCTCAGGCCGTGTGGACATTTGAAGTAGGGACACACGGACCTCACACGCCCGTTTGCCAGGCCGTGTAACTACCTGACTTGCAACCCATTGAAACCTACAGGAGACACACGGCTGTGTCGCATGGCCGTGTGTCGCACACACCTGAGACACACGCTCATCCCTTAGGCCGTGTGGACAAAAAATAGGCCATTTTCAAGCCATTTCCCTCACCTAAAGCATGACAACTTAAACAAGCCGTATGCACCTATTTTCAAGCATCCAAAATGTACCTAAACCCATGCACATTCAAGCTAGATCATCATGGTATTTAATCATGCAACCAATATGCCTAAAAGGCAACTCAAATTACCTCAACCAAACAAGCTTATACGTTTGCATAGACCTTTGTAACTAAATCTATGCCAAAACTTACTACAATGTTCACATGCCAAAACCACACTCAAATATACCAATTTGACCATTCAACACGTATCATCATTAAACTTTAGCAAAATTGACCATATGTTAACTACATCCACTCATACCAAATTAGTCATTTATCTACTCATCAATTACTATCTATTTCCATACCAAACCATACCACAATGACCACATTCAAGCATATTAAAAGAACCATTCATAGCATGCATTTAATTTACCATTTCAACATCCACCATTTAAGCACCAAAATGCCAAAATGTCAACAATTATAAAACCACATATACATGCCAACATAACAACCAATTCATCAACCAAAATCCCATATTTACAAGCCAAATATAAATGCTATTTCATCGAACACAAAACACCTATACATGCCATCATAACCATGACTCAAAATCATAAAAATCTACTGATATAGTCGATGGATAGTGTGATGGATCTTCGATAAGCTTCCAACCCGAACGAGCTTCTGACTATCAGAAAACATGGAAAATAACACAAAGTAAGCATATAATGCTTAGTAAGTTTCTAAATCATAAACAATGTTTACCATTTCAATGCATAAGCTTAAAAATAATTTATGAATTAATCCAACATAGCTTGGTACAAGCCTAAGCATCACCAACAACTCATGTTGTGATTAAACACATAACTTAGCAAAAGCACCACATGATAAAATAGCTTTCTTGAATATAACATATAAGCATTCATACTTTTCATGAACATGGCTATACATACTTTAATCATCAACAACTCATACCTTTCCATACTTTCATGACATTACTGATTGGGAATCTCACACACTGTGTGCTAACATATGGTCGAAACCATTTCTTTCCTTTTCCTTTACATAGATGCTCTCTCTCTATAGCCATAAGTGGGTCTGCTCACACAAGCAATCGGTCGGAATGTAGCTACACGGTGCTTCTCCCATAAGCTGTCATGTAGCCGAAACACATGCTGAAACTCAGCCACTGGTAGGATGTTCAAGACCAGCACCCGAAACATTATAACCCTAATGACATGTCATTTGTATCCTATATATTCTTAAGTTTCAAGAAGGCTCGATTGTAACACCCCTAACCCGTATCTGTCGCTAGAATAGGGTTATAAAGCATTACCGGAATATATAAGTTAAATACAAACATTTCAGATTATTTAACATTCATGTCAGGAATTAGTCATAAAGTCCCTTTTATGAGCCCTCGAGACTCAAAACACGCATTAGAATCAAGTTGGGACTAAACCGAGTACTCAGAGAATTTTTTACGAAATTTCAAAATTTTTCCTTAGTGCAGGGGACACACGCCCGTGTGGTCAGGCCATGTGAGAGACACGCCCGTGTCTCAGGCCGTGTGGGCATTCAAAATAGGGCACACGGCCGTATCCCAGCCTGTGTCTGTACCCGTGTAACTCTCTGACTTGGGTCACACGCCCATGTGCTAGGTCATTTGTAGGTGCAGGGGTCACACGACCAAGCAACACGCCTGTGTGCCAGGCTGTGTGTAGGTGCAGAGGTCACATGGCCAAGCCACACGCCTGTATGCCAGGCCGTGTGAAAAATCCTGAGGATTCTGTTTTGAATTTTAAAGATGTAGGGGACACATGGCTAAAACACAAGCCCATGTGCAAGTCCGTGTGTCACACACTACTGAGACACATGCCCGTGTGGACAAAATAAGGCCATTTCCATGCCATATTTCTCACCCAAACTTGCCTTGCACCTACATTAACACTTTAACACATTCACAAGCCAATCTAAGACATTCAATTCCAACCAAAATCAAGTCTTATACATGATATATCACTTCATAAATCCATATATTCAAATTTACCTATTTGACCAAAAATGCATATAAACAATACTTATAAGAATACTAACAAATTGACCATATCAATCTCACACCAAACACGATATAGCCTTATATATTTACACATCAAAACATATTCATCACAAGCCATTCCAATGGCTAAATTCAACCAAACACATACATGTCATTCTTGACCACTTTTAGCCTATACATACCATTATAACCTAAGATTTAATTTACTTTTTATACCAAAACGAGCAGATAGATAGTGTGAAGTATCTTCGCCAAGCTTCCAACCCAACGAGCTTCCGAAGTACTATAAAATAGGGGAAACAAAATAGAGTAAGCATTTAATGCTTAGTAAGTTCGTATAACAAGAAATAAACTTACCATTCATTTACATTTAAGGTAAGCAAGTAAACATACTCAAACCAATTTGGTCAATTGCCTAACACATATCCTCATCAAGTATGTTAGTCATGTAATTCACATAAATACCAAGAAACATGACTGAGCTCATCAATATTCAATTTCCACATACATGTATTTATCACTTCAAGTATCCATGAACATGTACATA
>CM025150.1:23837470-23864096 GCA_013467495.1 Gossypium gossypioides
CTAAGCCCCCAACTCACCCACCTGTTTACCCCCCGCCCAAAGCACCCAAGATTGCTCCAGTTTATCCACCACCCAAGTCACCAAGCAAGCCGCCAACTTACGCTCCTCCACCCAAGTCACCCAGCAAGCCGCCAACTTACGCTCCTCCACCCAAGTCACCCAGCAAGCCGCCAACTTACGCTCCTCCGTCCAAGCCACCAACTTACGCCCCTCCACCCAAGCCACCAGTTTATCCTCCAACTAAGCCGCCGACTGCGCCCCCGGCTAAGCCACCAGTGCGCCCACCAACATATCCTCCACCATCGCCTTCTCCACCTAAGCCGCCAACTTATCCTAAACCACAAAGGAGCCTAGTGGCTGTTCAGGGCGTTGTTTTTTGCAAGTCATGCAAATACGCTGGATCTGACACCCTGTTGGGAGCAAAACCTATTTTGGGTCAGTTTGAAACCTATCATTATACTTACAAAAAGAGATTAAAATTTACATCTTTTTCACTAAACAAAAACTTTAAGTGCAATGCTTGGTTATATTCATTTGCATCGAGAATCATTAGCCCTAGTACTCTTTCTTTTTAATGGTATAATAATTTTGATTTAGGCATGCATGTTACTTCCATGTTTGTTTGAAGGGGAAACTTGCATTTTAAATTTGAGTTCAGAGAGAGAGAGAGAGAAAAATGGTTTCTTGGATTTTAACTTAAAAGAGTGACTGTGTGAGGTAACGTCAATAGCTTGGCGTTTTATGAGTTAAAGCAGCAAACTTTACTTTTTTTCAACGTTAGCGCTCATACTTCTAGGTTCCTACAACATCAATGACTGGCATGCATTGCATTGTCATGGAACCCTACGTTGAAAGTTGGAACAAAAGGAAAAAACCCATTAGCTTCTTTTTCTTTTCCCATTGCAGGGTTAATTAATTTAAAACTATACTCGAGTAGTACTGACTAGACTGAGCACATTGGTTTTGATTTTTACAGGTGCCACTGTAAAGCTGACATGCAAGAACACCAAATACAAGCAAGAGGCCACTGCGAAAACTGACAAGAATGGCTATTTCTTCCTGCAAGCACCAAAGACCGTCACCAGCTTTGGAGCCCACAAATGCACAGTGTCTCTAGTATCATCGCCAATGGCTAAATGCAGCAAACCATCTAATCTCCATGGTGGATTGAAGGGGGCTACCTTGAGGCCCGAGAAGCCATTTACTGCGAACAAGCTTCCGTTTATTCTCTACACCGTTGGGCCATTTGCTTTCGAACCCAAATGCTACTAGAAACTTAGATTCCACTCTTTTCCTTTGTTGCTCTTAATGTGTTACCAGTACTTACAAGTTCCCCAGCTTATTGTAATCGCATTTTGTTCAGTGTATTGCTTTGTGTGAAAATAGATTACAGATGAATAAATCAATCGATTTCTACTTTGACTACATTATTTCTAGGAATCGTAATAATATCCATTAATTACGACGACCAGAACAAAGAAAAATAAGTGACCATGGGAAGGAGTGTGTTGTCTACCTAGTGGCAGACATATTTGACTTTTTAAGATTTATAAATTGATTATTTATTGAAAAATAGTACTCGTAAACATAACTAGGTTTGGCCTTTTGCTATATCCTTTCGGCCTATTGAGATTGATTGCTAATGTTACGAGTCATGTAAGTAAGAGTCCGTTTGTCAAGAAATCTTATGCAATGATGGGCTTTGGATATGGTGTCATTGGTGTGTCCCCATATTTTTGCTTTCGATTCGATGATGCCAAGTGAAAATTGCAGTATAATAATGCCCGTCTTAACAGGCTCAGATGTATTTAGTCAAAATTGTCTATTAGTTTCTTTTCACTGATGAAATGCAACTCTGATCATGTTTGAAAAGGTTTTAGAGTGTCAAAAGTAACATTATAATCCCATGACACATCTTAGAAAGGATTGTGGGAAACTAAAGATTCAGCTCTAGTTCATCCAAAAAGAAAAAAAAGAGATTGTTCCAATTCCTGGGTTCTACAAAGACCAGCAGCAAAAGCTCCTGCCCCAATCTCTCAATGTTTTAAAGAGAAATGCTATGTCGTGTTATTATTATTATTACTACTACCATGTCATCTGTGTTGAACTTGTTGGTTATAGAAAACTCAGGACAGTCATGGGCTCATCGTGGTATGGTTTATTGCAGTAAAATCGCATTAAATATGGATGGGAAATATGCTATTCACATAAAAACTTGTACTAAGAGCTAACCTTACAGGTTTACACCCATGTGACCCTTCAACCTCCTATGATTGTTAAACATTAAATCAAGTCATGCATTAGTAACGATAACAAATCACTTTCAACACATACACTACAAATAGAAACTCAAACCCATGATGTAAGTAAGTTAGTTGTAAGATGAACGATCATGGCTAATACACCAACAAATACAATAAGTTCATTAAATATTAATGGAAGATAGAAGTTTATCATTAATTGAAGATGGAAATTTATAGATTTTACTAAGATAAGTTATATAAATAGTCACTAAATTATATATAAATAGTCACTAAATTATGTTTGAAAATTTCTCACTTAACTATAAAGGTTACATTTTGATCATTAATGTTATTAATTATAACATTTTAATTACATATTAACAATTATTACACCCTTAATAGAAGGGTGAAGTGGCACATTATCTTAGCCATTTAATTGCCACCAAATTTCCAAGTATTTTGTTTTAAAGTTCCACCAAATTTCCACGTAACATTTCCATCAAATTTAAATTAAGTGGAAAATAAGTGACAATTAGATGGCCAAGTAAACATGCCACGTTAACTTTTTGTTAAGGGTGTAACAGCTGCTAAATGGCGGGTAATTATACAAAATTAAAATCCCATAGTTGAGTGACAAAAAAAATGTTAAAGAAGTTTAGTGATTATTTTTATAGTTTACCCATTTTAATTTCATCAGAAAAAATGTTTTGAGAAAAACAAGGACTAACGGGATGGGATTACAATCTTGACTTTATTTGTTTCCACATTTCTCATTTCAGTTTCCTTTTTTCTCTTTACACTATGTTTGGATTAAAATTAGTAAAGGAAAACAAAGAAAACAAAAAAGAAAGTAAAAGAGCAGAAAGTTAAAGAAAGTAAATTGTAACACCTCTCACCTGACCTGATCGTCAGGTCCAAGCTGCAGGATGCTATATTCATTGTCGGAGCAACTACATATAATTATACACATATGCAATTAAGTACAATTTCACATTCATATTATGCAACATATTCATTTTTGGGTCCCACACAAGCTTAAGAAAGCTCTTTTGCTAACCCAATGTTGAATTATGACCAATTGGTATTTAAAACCTTGGGTCGATATCGCGACTTCATAATTCCCTCGTCGTGACTTGAAGTCACGACTATGCAACTTAGTGAGTCACGTCGTGACATTAAACACCTTTACGTTGCGACGCCACTCACTGTCGGACTAAGTTGTGACGTTGGGGACTCATGGTCGCGACATTGCCCTTGTTTTTGGCAACTTAACACATTTAGGTACCTATTCACATGTTTCCAACCAAAACATATTATCACATACATTCATTTACCAATTCACCTATACCAAAACCTAATAAAACAACCAAAACAAGTTTGTAACAATTTGAATTAAACCATTTAACGTAACACATAATCCATGTCATTCATTTAAATTCAATTACACCATTTACTTACCTAACTATTTCAAATTTTCTTATCTTAGATCAACATATGTATATTTACTTATTTTGAACATCAAGGATCCATATGATCTAGAAATGAACCAAAATAATCATGTACTTAACATATGTTCAAGTATGACAATCATTTATACCATTTCAAATCATACATCAAATTAACTAGTCTATTTAGTTCATTTTATAATCTTTCACATGCCAAAACATATAAGTTCATATCATCACTCATACTAGTATGAAACATGACCAATGCCATACATTTAGCAAATCATAAGAAAGTCATATTACTCAAGATTAACCATGCCACAATTTCCATATGACCAACTATCCCAAAATGACCATTTGCACACTAAGGTGCCCCTATATACATGCCACAAAATTTGGACACAAAAAACATAATTCTATAGTCTTTTGATAGTGTGTGTGCTTTGCACTGATCCGACTTGGTAAACTCTGCAAAGTGACGATCTACAAGGAAAAAAGACAACTAGAGTAAGCATTATGAATGCTTAGTAAGTTAAAATAGAATTACTATACTTACAACATTACCAACCAAAATGTTAGTCATGTTTACATATCATGAGTAATATAATTAACATTAAGGAAATCACATGTCACATATCAAGCTATAAGTATATAGTATTTCATTTTCAATTCACTTTCAAGTTTTCCATTTCAATTTAATTCAATATTTCCTGATGAAACTATAGTAAAACAAATTCAGACACACAGGTAACTAAGTTGCTCACACAAGTTAACCTATGTTATGTACAACTCGAGAATCTGCAAAAAATGCTAGACCTCATTATAACATATAAAATCCCTGACCAAACAAACATATAACCCTATTGGCATGCCAAACGTATCCTAACCTTTTACTAAATTCACACAGGCATCATTATCGTATATATGTCATTACCAATCCCTGTACATGATCACATCTTTCATTTACATGTCTTCTGATAAACCAACTTTCACATTTGTACCTTGTACTATTACATAATAGCCAATAATCACATGACATTTCAATTCAATCTATTACATAATAGCCAATATTCTAAAAAAAGAGAAGCCTGATCCTAAAAATAAAAAAAAACTCTTGAATCAGTTAATTAAAAAAAGAGAGAGAACAGACAGTGAACCCTAACTCGAGAAAGTAAAATAATTGTGCAAAAGAAGATTACCTAAACGTTGTTGCAGAATCACATTTGATTTTGGATGATATTTTGGGGTATGTTTTTAAAAGTTTTCACTTTGAAAATGTTATGTTAGTTATTTCGATTTATGTTTAGGGTTTTTGAGTTTGGGGATTTAAGGTTTTAAGTTGTCGAATTTGGGGATTTTGGTTTATGGTTGTTGAATTTGGGGATTTTTGGTTAGGGGTTTTGATTTTGGGAATTTTTGTTTAGGTTTTTTGATATTGGGGATTTTTGTTTACGGTTTTTGAATTTTGGGATTTTTGTTTTTTTGTTTTCGATTTTTGAGACATTGATTTAGGCTTATCGATTTGGCTATTAATTAGAAGAGGAATTTCATGTATTTTAGTTTTTTTAGGGTTTTGATTTAGAGACTGTAAACAAGAGGACTTTTTGGTTTGGGTTTATTGGTTAAGGGATTTCGAGTTCGTTAGTGATAGTGGTAGTGGTCGACCCCAACATTTGACAAATTTGCATGTTTTGTTATAATTTTTGGTTCAATGCACAATTTTTATGTGGGGGTTATAATGTTGGTTAGTGGGGATATTAGTTCTAGGCATAGTTCAGTAGGTGAACTTATTGAAGTGGTCCTTCCATCTTTTGTTGTTGTTATGTTATTATACATATAAACTTTATCAGATTTGATTATATAATTATTAAATCATTTAACTTTATATGCATTTTGTATTGTTTATATTAATATTTTGTTTGTCTATACCTTTTTTTGCTACACTTTGTTTGTTTGTTAGTATGGAATCTTACTATTTTCTAACTTTTGTAAGATGTTTTTTATTATTATTTAAACTGCAGATGTTTGCAGAGGAGGAATACTATAAAAACTTGTATGTTGGGGGAAATTTGCACGTGATCCTCATGTTAGGTTTCAGGTGGTGAGCTGGTGAGGCTTAAAGAGGATTCAGATACGATATCATATTTTGAGTTGTGTAAAATAGTTAAAAATTGGCTAGGGTTTAGTACAATGCAACTAATTTATTTCCATGTACTTGATAGTAGGACTTTGCAAGATAACCTTAGGGTTGTGTGGAATGATAGTACCACTATTGACATGTTGAACTACTGTGTTAATCATAAGGAGATAGACCTATATGTAGAGCATGAGATTGACACTGTTATTTTTGTTGATGATGATTTACTATTAGTTGTAGTTATTGTTGAAGGTTTTTGTGGTGGTAATGAATGTGTTGAGGGTGTTGAGGGTTTAAATGGGGAGGGTGTTAAGGTTGAGGGTGGTGAATATGGAGAGAGTGTTGAAGGTTTAAATAGGTAAGGTGTTGTGGTTGTTGGCAGTTAAGGTGGTGAGGTTGAGGGTGGTGAAGGTGGTAAGGGTATTGAGGTTGCTGTCAGTCAGGGTGGTAAGGGTGGTGAAGGTGGTGGTGAGGTTGAGGGTGGTGAAGGTGGTGAGGGTGTTGAAGGTTTAAATGGGGAGGGTGTTTAGGTTGCTGGCAGTAAAAGGGGTAAAAGTGATGCTGCAGGTTAAGCTTTAGATGGTTTAGATGCATCTGTTGAAGGTTTAGAATAGGGCGATAGTGGTTTAAATAGTAGTGTTGAAGAATTTGATGAGGAGGGGGTTGAGGATGAAAGTGATAGTGATTTAGAGGATGCAAATGTTTATGTAATAAAGGTGATGTACTTTTCAGATGGTGATGGTGATGAGGAGCTTCAAGAAGCTAGACAAAAGTTGAGGGAAGTGGAGGGGAAAACCACTGGGAAAGATAAGGAAACAATAGTTGATGAGACTGAAAGTGAAAGATGTCCCTGAAGAAGTCGATGGTGAAGGACCAAATGAGATTGAATATTTTGATAGTGATGATCATTGAAGCATACTTGGGTCATATGATGATGACAACCCTGATGTTTGTAGAAGAAGAAGTAGGTTCCCCACTAACAACCCAAACTCAGCAAGTCCACTCTTCTGTATTGGGATGCTGTTTAAAGATGGTGATCAATTCAAATCCGCAATTTGTAAGCACTCAATGTGTTGTAGAAGGGAATTTAAGATAATCAAGAATGAACCAAATAGGGTTAGAATTAAATGCATTGCATCTAAAAAGTGTAAATAGGGAATATTTGCAAGTTACAATAACATATCTAGGTGCATGCAAGTGAAAAATTTTAATGATGAGCACAACTGTTGTGTTAGTTTTAGAAACAAAATGGTTAATGTAAAAGGAATTCTAGAGCATTTTGAAGCTACTATTAGGGACCACAAAAAAAATGAAGTTAAGGGAGATACAAAGAAGGGTAGCTTCAGAAATGCATATGAATGTTAATATGATAAGGTGTAGAAGGGCCAAGAAAATGGTGAAGGATAAGTTGGCAGGAAACATCGTAGATGGATTTGCTATGTTGTGGGATTATGCTGATGAGTTGAGACTGAAGAATCCCGAAAGTACTATAAAAATGACAGTGAATAGAATCACCTGAATCTCCATCACATTTCAAGAGGTTTTATGTCTGTTTTGAAGTATTGAAAAGAGGTTGGAAAAAAGGGTGCAAACCTATACTAGGTTGGATGGTTGCTTCTTAAAAGGTCCATTCATGGGTGAGATGTTATTTGTTATTAGGAGAGATAGACACAATCAGATGTACCCAGTTTCCTCGGGTATTCTTGAGGGAGAATGCACTGAGTCTTTGTCATGGTTTCTTAGTCTTTTGACAACAAACTTATGAATGGAAGATAATTTTGGGTATACCATCATCAGTGACCAACACAAGGTAAACAATGCTATTTTTTTGCACCAATTTATTACTGATGTTTTACTTATGATTTGTAAATTAATTTGTAGGGTTTTGAGATAACCATTAATGACATTCTACCTAGAGTAGAACATGAAATTGTGCTAGGCATGTCTTATCAAACTTGTCTGGTAGGAAGAAAGCAAATGCATATGAAATTACTTTTTGGAAAATTGTGAAGTCTACAACAGAGAGGGACTGGAAACAAAACAAAGAAGAATTGTATAAGATTGATGAATGTGTTGCAAATGAGTTGTTCTTTAAGAATTTGAAAGTTTGGACCAATTCCTTCCGAGGGTTGCACTCGATGTCAGATATTGTTGACAATAACCTCTGTGAAGCATTTAACTCCAGCATTATAGAGTATAGATTCAAGAGCATCATAATAACCATGTTGGAGGAAATCATAGTTAAAATGATGACCAGAATAATGGATAAGGGAAAGTAATGCAGTTTATGGAAATACAATTATAGTCCACTAATAAAGAAAAAATTGATGACAACAAGAAGGAATGTATTGATTAGAATATGATCTAGAATGAGGAAAATGGGTGTGAAGTTAAGAAAGGTAGAAAATAATAGATAGTAAATGTAGAGTATAAAACCTACAATTGTCGAAGCTGAAAATTATCTGGGATCCCTTTTCCCGTACCTGCTCTGCTATATGGCATCTTGAACAAGAACATGATGACTATTTACATAGGTACTACTACAGGGAGACATATATGAAAGCACATGCATATGCTTTACAACCCATAAATGGGTCACATGAGTGGAGAAAATCTTGTATTGAGCCTGTGCTTCCACCAGTTGAGAAAATAATGCTTGGTAGGCCAAAGAAGAATAAAATTAAAGAAAAAAATGAATCGAAATAAGTGAGGCCTGGGCAACTTAGTAAGGCTAGTCTAATTATGAGATGCAGGAAATGTGGTGGTGAGGGTCACAACAGAAGATCATGCATTCAACTTAACACAACTGGATCACAAGTATATCGTAAACTCTTTTCACTGTCAAGTTCCAAAATATTTAAATCTAATTTGGGGTTTTACATTTTTTTCTCAATCTAATACGAGTACAAGAACTAGAAGTCAAAAAAAAGAAAACAGAAGATCATGCAATCAACCTAACACAACCAGATCACAGGTATATCATAAACACTTTTTTACTCTTAAGTTCCAAAATATTTAAATCTAATTTGGGGTTGTGATTTTTTTTGTCTGTCTGGTACAAGTACAAGAACTAAAAGCCAAAAAAGGATGGTATATCAGGAACCTATCAACACACTAGAACCTATTGCAACAAAGAAGATGAAGAAATGAATTGAGATGTTGTTCTGACTAAACCATTTGTTTGTTTGTTGAAATAGTTGCTTAAGATAAGTTTTGTTTGCCATTACATGTAATAGTTGCTTAAGATAGTTTTTGTATTTCAGGCTTCTAGGACTTGCTGGAAGTTGGTATAACAATGATGGTATATGTAACAAATTGATGTGGTATACCATTACTGCTATAGAAAACTATGTGGGTCTAGTATCATTTTGTTAGTTACTATTTTGAACATGACATACAATGTCAAATATCCAATATTTTAGTACATGTAACATTCTTTTGCCAACAAACATTCTTTTGTTCATTTTGTTCGTAGACCTTTCTTTATAGTTCCCTCAAATTAGCTACAAACACCAATTCGAATGTGATAATTTATGTCAACAATAAAGTTTGAAGGTACTAGATATACAAAACAAAAGAACATGAAACCATACTTTTCAAATTATAACATTCCTAAATAATGTGAAACATAAGATAAATAATACACTGCAAATAAACATTTTTGCTTCAAGCTCTTAATCTTTATGCTTAATTCAATGTTTTCCGCAACATCATCATTGACCTCTTTTGTTTGTTTGTCCTTACCCATATTTTGCACACTGCCACTCTTAGACATCTCAACAGTTCTACACTTCATAATTTGCTTTCTAAGTCTCGTATTCTCTTTTGGAAGTTTTATTTTGCTATCACGTAATTCATGTATTACTTCATTCACCCTATTACACAGCTTATCATCATACCACTTAAAAAATCGGCATCCACAAACCTACAATTCACACAAAAAAAAATTGACATTTTATTATATAAACCCTACAATTCACTCAAAAATCTAATGCTATGACAAATTGTAGCACCAATTTAGCCCAACCGACACAAAAATAAAATAAACTAAAAAATTTCCAATTTCATATGAACCCTAGAACAAATTGGCTAAATATATGCTTACTCGAAAATCTGAGCAACCATAAAACCTTATACCTGGGTTTAAATCGCTCTACAAGTCTTTCTCAGAGCTAACTTGTTATAAAAACATGTTATTTTCTCTCCATCATAAAGGAGCTCCCCTCATGATGAAGAAACCAACTTTGAATAAGGAAACTTCTCTATTGATGGCTTCCAACCACGTTTTTTAGACAATATTTTCGATTCTTTTACTGACCCACTAGATTTCAAGCTTCGATTTCTGTAGAATTTCAGTGGACAAGGAAATGATTCAAGATTTAGGGTTCTTTATTTAGGAGCTCTTAGATTGTTTTAGTTGTATCCGTGTGTGTTTAAGGTTCTTTTATTGTTTTTCTTAATAATTTTAAAATCATTTGCTGGTATGGCATATAAGATAAAATAATGCTACGTTAGCATTTAAAAACATTTGGCGCCTAGGTGGAATAAAAAAATCCAAATCAGAACTAACAACCATGTCAGCATGTCTGTTAAAAATAAACCAGATTGACCAAAAAAAACATTAGGTGTTAAAGTGCTCCAAAAAAAATATAAAGGACCAAAGTGACCAAACATCCAAACATTAGGGGCTATTTTTAGCATTATGCCTTCTAATTACATCTAAACATATATATGAAATTAAACACAATTCACACATAATATAACATAAGATAGTAAGTTCCATATGAACTTACTTGTTCAAAATGTGAAAAGAGTGGATACTTCAGGGACTAATTCGTAATTTTTGTTTTTTTCCTTATTAGCTCCACTTTGGTACAAACCTTGATCTATACAATTATTTTATATACAAATGAATACCAATTAGTTTCATACAATGTTATGATATTCATTAACCTATATAAATTCATTTTTTTCTCTTATTTTTCATTTTATTCAATTTAGTCCCTGAACTCGAGATAAGCATAACTTTCGATTCCTAACTTCGGATTAAAATTTGATTTCATATATTCTCATTAGGGACCTTATAATTTCTATTTCTAACATAATTTCATGATAAGTTTTACATTTATTCAATTTGGTCCCTGATGTAACAAAGTTAACAATAAACTAAATTAACTTTACAATTTAGTCCTTTTCAAAATCTAAGCTTTAAATCTATCAATTTCAAGCTTAATTAGTCAAGAAATCAATAATGTTAACTTTCTAAAACTTTATTAGTTTCACAAATTGGTACATGAACTAGCTAAATAAAGCTTCTATGACCTCAAACCTATAAAAATTACAAGAAAGCGATTTGAATATACTTACTAATTGAGGGCCAAATGTGAAAGCTTCAAAAATGGTTTATCCCTTAGGTTTTCTATGTTGTACAATTGGAGAACAAAGAAGATGATGAAATTTCCACTAACATATGCCTTATATACCATGAGTAATCTTAATTAACTTTAATTAATTAACTTAATCTTGAATTAGTTTACCTTAATTATCATTAACTTTATTAGTGGAAAAAAACATCATCATCCACTATCTTATGATATAAAATGGTTTATTTACCATTTTGGACCTTTGGTTAATTGTGATTTAAGTTCTTAAACTTTTGGCTAATTAAAAATCGATAACGATTGGACTTTTACAATTTAGTTCCTAAGCTTTAGCTAGCTATATTTCGGAAAAATTATTCGCTCAATCTTTAATATATTTTTATATTATCCTATTAAATATTTATATTTAATATTTACGGGCTTAGTTTACGAAAATGGGATTCCGAAACTACATTTTTCGGTACCACTAAAAATCGGTCTGTTACATAAATAATTACTTATTTTCTTGTTTGGATAGTTAAAATTAGTAAAATAAAGAAAAGTTATTTTAATAGTTTTTTTTGGATAGATAAATTAAAGGAAAGAATTAATTATAACAAAAATTTAAAAGTATAACCTTTTCATATATAAAAGAAAAAGAGGACAAAAAATACATCTTACATATTCAAATTTATTTTGCTTTCCTTTCTTTAGCTTTCCCCAAATTGGGGTAAATAAAAAAAATTAACTTTCAAGGGAAAGCATGGGATACTCAACTTCCCTTACTAACAAGGAACACTTTCAATCCAAACATAGGCTTAAGTTTTTCTTATTCTGGGATGAACATAGTTTACCATTAAGTTAAAATGATTTTGTTATAGATGAATTAAGGTGATGAACATTATCCATCTATTTTTCATTTTGTGCATATTTTGTAGCACCCCTCACTTACTCCAACGATTTGTAACACACCAAACCCGACCCTATTATATGATTCGAATATGGTGTGTCACTACTTGATATCAAACTAACTTCAAAATATTTTAGGCGGAAGCTTTTAAAATTTTATAAAGAAACCATTTGTTAGCTGTTGCTTTACTCAGTTTAAATGGAATCATTAATAGTTTAAATAACATTCAAGTCATTTTGGCGTTTAAGTGAAAATATAATAATTTTATTAAACAAAATGTAATAATTTAAAACCACGTATTGATACTTAAAAGGAGCATTACAAAAGAAAGTTTTATCAAAACATAAGTTTTTTATACAAACCATTTCCAAAATACTCTTATGTGCCAACGCCATGAGTCATGCATGATACAAACACAAAGTAGTTGGCTCATAATAAAAGCAACACTCTGACGTAGTTTTTCAAACAAAGTCTTCCTTTAGTTAGCAACTTGAAAAGAAAAAGGGGTAACAGAGTAAGTTCAAATGAACTTAGTGAGTTCCAAAGAGAATTCATACATAACATTACTGATATTACATTTGAACCTTTCTAAAGGATTCACACACATACATATATTACGCCCAATGGCGTATAAAGGACACAGACAGACTTAATACGCCAACTTGTTTATCACTCGGGTGTTTGGATGCAAGAATTAGACAAATCCATCTTTATGCCAACCATGTACCCTGAATTCAGAACCAAAAGCATATCATTCAGTCATATTCACATATGTTCTCCCCCTTAACTCCTCATATCATTTTCATTCAAAATAACATGATTTATTGTGATGTAACATGCAAAACCTGACCCTATAATAGGATCCAAGTGTGGTGTGTCACTAAATGAAAAGAAACTAACTTTAAAACATTTCGACGGAAGCTTTGAATAATTATTACAAAGTTATAGATATAAAACGTATTTTGGCTATTATTTATTAAGGTTGAAGAAATATCATCAGTTTAAAAATAAAGTACAATTCATATGGAGTATAATTTTAAATATGGTAACTTCGTAAACAATTTATATTAATTTAAACCAAATATTAGTACTTTATAAAAATATCATCAAACCAGCCTTAACAAAAAGTTCTTTATACAATTTATTTTCAAAATACAGTTATGTGCACCCCCATAGGATATGCATGATACAAACTCAAGGCAGTCAGCTTATAAACATAACAGCACTCTTGCGTAGTCATTGAACAAAATCTTCCTTCTATTAGCAATCCTGAGAAGGAAAAAAGGATAATAGAGTAAGTTCGTTTAAACTTAGTGAGTTCCGAGAAAAAAATCATACACTACATTACTTAGTACATTAACCAAACCTTTTTGAAGATCATACACTAATCACATGGACTACACCCACTGGCGTATACTATACGCCAACTTAACATAACTCAGGCAAATCCATCTTCATGCCAGCCACGTACCCAGAATTTAGGATCATAAGCATATTTTTTAGACTTATTTACATCCATTCTCCCTTTAATTCCTCATATCATTTTCATTCAAAATAATATGTTTTATAGTGATCTACCAATCCGGTTTGCAATATATTTTCCCTACTGGAGGCCACACAAACATATCTTGACTTCTCCTTCATCACATATCATATCATATCATTCATACATTTTAGAAGTATATGGTAGTGGCTTAAGTATAATGAATGACGTTACTTTATTTTTCTGACAAACTGTACTCAGACTGATAATTGTGGATAACCATTATCCACACAAACATCTTTCATTCATTATACACTCACACACTTTTCATCCATTACAGAGGAAGAATACTTACCTTACACAAAATATAAAATAAAGAAACTACAACACATGGAAATAAGAAGGAACTCACTAGAAACTCTAACACAAGTCTATAAAGTAGGTCCTTTGCCCTTATCACTTGGACCTTTGTTATCTTCTTAAGCTAAAATAAAGATAATTAAACATATCAGATCATCACTAAATCAAATATGGTCATGGATGCAAGAATCACAACACTTATACCAGAATCAAGAAGTTTCCTTCCTCACACACCATTCTAACACTTATGCAGGTACAACGAAGAACAAGTAAATGACTTAAAGAATAAATTAGGTTTCATCAGTAATTACTAGTAAGAAGGTACTAACGTTTAAGTTAGTTGAATACTGTGAACCTTACTTCGAAGAGTTTTTAATAGAAGTTAAGTTTTCAAAGAGTTTTAGAGAAAATCAAGAAAGAAGAAGAAAACGTAAAGGTGTCCAGAAAGACCACCGCTAACTTTATATACTTAAGCTTGAAAATAGGTGTTAGTGGAAAAATCAGATAATTCTACTAACTCTCTTGATTTCTGTGATTAAGTGCTTTTAATTTAATTTAAGTCTTATCATCTACAATATTCTAGTTCTAATTTAACTAAGTCTCAACTTATGTAACCAAATTACCATACTTAAATTTTGCCCAAAACATCTGAGTTGTGCGGACACTTATAGAAGAGTCCACCAAACCACAAAACACGTAAAAACAAAGAGTTTGCCAAATGGAACATCATACAGAATCCTATACTTATTTAAAACAAACACTTTACTTATTCATATCTATCATAATTTTACCAATAACACACCAAATAGCAATATGATACAGAGACTTTGCCGGATGGGTTGTTACACATGATCTACCAATCTGGTTTGCAATTTAGTTGCCCTACCGGAGGCTACACAAACATATCTCGTCATCTCCATCACCACATATCATATCATATCATATCATATAATATCATACATATTAGAAGCAAATAGTAATGACTTAAGATGAAGAATGACACTGTCTTTATCTCACAAATAGAATGCACTCAGATTGAAGGCTTTTGATAACAATTACCCACACAACATCTTTCATTCATTACAAAGGAGGATTACTTAACTTACACGAATTATAAAATAAAGAAAATTACAACACATGGAAATAAGAAGGAAGTTATCAAAAACTCTAGCATAATCTATAAAGCAAGTCCCTTTCCTTTATCGCTTGGACCTTTATTAGCCTCTTGAGCTAAAAAGAAGATACTTAAACATATCTAATCATCAATCTATCAAATCTGATCATGCATGCAAGAACCAACAATACTTAGTCTAAAATTAGGAAGTTTCCTTCCTTCCACACTATACTAATATCAATGCATGCAGAACAAGAAACACGTAAATAACTTAGAGAGTAAGCTAGGGTTCATCAGTAATTACCAGTGAGCTGGTACTAATGTATAAGTTACCTGAATACTGTGAACCTTCACTCTGAAGTGGTTTTCTGAACTTAGGTTTTCAAAGAGTTTTAGAGAAAATCAAGGAAGAAGAAAATGTCAAGGTGTTTAGAAAGACCACTACTATCCTTATATACTTAAGCACAGAGACAATGATTAGTGGAAAAATCAGATAATTCCACTAACACTCTTGATTCACATGATTAAGTGCACTTAACGTAATTTAGGTCTTATTATCTACACTAGTCTAGTTCCGTTCTAACTAAATCTTATCTTAACTATCAAAATAACTATTTTGAACTAATAAACAAATCTAAACAGTTGCGAACTTAACGAGTTCACCCAAGGCATCTAGGTTGGGTGGATACTTAACAAAAGAGTCTGCCAAACCATAGAACTCACCAAACCTAAGAGTTCGCCAAATGGCACATACATAGAAATTTATACTTAGCTAAGATAAACACTTTACTTACTCATCTATCCTTATTGTACCAACTACAACCCAAACAGTAACCAATTATGAAGACTCCGCCGGGTGGGCTATTATAATTATTCTCCACTTAGAAAATTTCGTATTCGAAATTCATACCTATGAATAGCTGATGATACTGATCTTTCATTAAACTTTCTCTTTCACAAATAGCTTATTCTGTATTATGATTTCTCCATAATACTTTCACTAATGGAATCATTTTATTCCTTAGCTCTTTCACCTTTTTTTCCAAGATACGAATAGACTATTCTTCATATGACAAGTTTTGTGCCACCTCTAAATCTTCAATCTGCACCACATGATCTAAATTTGATCGATATCTTCTCAACATAGACATATGAAACACATTATGGATTTTGATAACTCTGAAGGTAAAGCCAATCTGTAAGCCACTGGTTCAACTTGCTCTAAAACTTTATATGGCCCTAAAAATCGTGGACTTAACTTTCCTTTCTGACCAAATCTAATAATCTACTTCAAAGGAGAAACTTTTAAGAACACTGTATCACCAACCGCAAAAAAAAAATCTCTTTCCTCTTCAGATCAACATAGGTTTTTTGATGATCCTATGTAGCTTTCAAACGACTACGGTTAACAAAGACTTTCTCTTCTATTTCTCAAACGAATTCAGAACTTATCAATTTTCTTTCACTATGCTCCGTCCAACATGTGGTCATTCTACAATTTCTACCATACAAAGCTTCAAATGGAGACATTTTTAGACTGACATGATAATTGTTGTATTATGCAAGTTCAATCAGAGGAAGATACCTTTCCCAGTTCAGCCCAAAATCAATCACACAACTTTTTAACATATCTTCCAAAACTTGAATAACTCTGTCAAATTGACCATCTGTCTAAGGGTGGAATGCAATACTGAATTGCAGCTTAGTTCCCAATGGTCCCTGCAGTTACTTTTAGAATATTAAAGTAAACCTTGGATCTCGTTCTAAAATTATGGAAGATGAGATTCTATGTAGGTGCACTGTTTTAGAAATATAGAGCTCAACTAACTTTTCTAGTAAGTAAGTAGTGTGGACTGGTAGAAAATGAACCAATTTAGTAAGCCGATCCACTATTACCCAAATTGAGTTCTTCTTTGAAGGATTGAGAGGTAGCCCTAGCACAAAATCCATAGTCATTTTATCCCATTTCCACTCTGGTATCTCTAAAGGATAAAACTTACTTGAAGAAACTTGATGCTCTGCTTTAGCTCTTTGGCAAGTCAGACAAATTGTAACAATTTTGTGATTTCCCTATTCATTCCAGACCACTAATATAAGCTTTTCAAATCTCTATACATTTTGATACCTCTAGGATGGAGTAAACAGGGTCTTTGATAAGCTTCCCTTAGCAATTCTTTCCTTAAACTATTCCTAGCTGGTACACACATTCTTCCCATGAATCGCAATTCACCATCTTTACCTTGACTAAAATTTGTTGCACTACCAAACGTCATACGTTGTTTATACTTATAGCACGTGCATCCTTCATATGCTCTTTTAGAAATTGAGATAGGAAAGTTGGCTTAATAGTTAACTCTGACAATAACGATCCATCATCAACTATACTCACTCTGGCTCATAAAGATGTTAATGCTGCCACTATTTTTCTACTCAATACATCAACCACAACATTTATTTTTCCAAGATAATACAGTATGGCTAAATCATAATCTTTCAACAGTTCGAACCAATGTCTTTGGCGTAAGATCTTTCTGTGTCATCAAATATTTTAGACTTTTTTTTATCAGAGAACACATGACACTTTTCTCCATACAGGTAGTGTCTCCATATCTTCAACACCAATACTACTGCTTCCAATTCCAAATGATGGGTTGGATAGTTCTTCTCATGAGGTTTAAGTTGGCATGATGCATAAGTTATAACCTTACCCTTCTGTATAAGCACACATCCTAGCCCATTCAAAGATGTATCAGTATAAACATATACTCTATACCAGACTCTGACTGTACTAAAACTAGAGCTTTAGTCTATAATACTTTCAACTTCTCAAAACTTTGCTGACACTCATCAGTCCATTTAAACCTTTCTTTATGTTTCAACAGTCTAGTAAGAGGAGTTGCCAACATTGAAAAGCCTTTCACAAACTTTTTGTAATAGCTTGCTAACCTCAAAAAGCTGCGAACCTCAGTGACATTTTTAGGCAAATTCAATTCAAGTACTGCTTTCATGTTACCAGGATTACTTTAATACCTTCAGTAGAGATCACAGGACCTAAAAAATGTACTTCTCTCAACCAAAATTTACACATACTGAACTTGGCATAGAACTGATTTTCACGTAATGTTCTCAACACAATTCTCAAATGTTCGTCATGATCAACCTCATTCTTAGAGTAAACCAAAATATCATCAATAAAAACCACCAAAAATTGATCCAAATATGGCTAAAACACTCTATTCATCAAGTCAATGAATGTTGCAGGCACATTAGTCAAGCCAAAGGGCATTACTGGGAATTCATAGTGGCCATACCTTGATCGAAATGCAGTTTTAGGGACATCATCACCTCTGATCTTCACTTGATAATACCCAAATCTCAAATCAATTTTAGAGAAAACTGTATCCCCACACAACTGATCAAGCAAGTCTTCAATTCTGGGCAGAGGATACTTATTCTTTATAGTTACCTTATTCAACTAGCGATAATCTATACATAGGCATAGTGTTCCATCTTTCTTCTTCACAAAAAGAATTGGCGCACCCTATAGTGATACACTTGATCTAATAAATCCCTTATCTAATAGATCTTGCAACAGTGTTTTCAACTCTTTCAGTTTTACTGGTGCTGTTTTGTAAGGAGTACAGGAGATAGGTGTTGTACCATGTTGCTATTCAATTGGAAATTCTACATCTATCTCAGGTGACATCCCTAGAAGTTCTCCTGGAAACACATATGGGAATTTCTTCACAACTTGAACTTGAAAAATATCCTTTGTTGACTTAGGTGAATCCATAATGTACGTCAAATAAGCATTTGCGCCTTTAACTATAAATTTTTGGGAGGATACAACAGAAATTATCTTATTCTCCAAACCAACCTGTACGTTGGGTAGTAAAACTTCCTTACCTTCAGAGGTCAATAGCCATACACCTCTAGCATGATAGTCTACCATAGCATTATGTCTAGTCAGCCAATCTAATCCCAACTAGCACCAAACTCATGAAAACTTAGTAACAACAAGTTTGCCAAGAAAATGTGCTCACCAAACACCAGTGAGCAGTTCTTTATCACCTTATTAACCACAATACTTTGACCTAGTGGATTAGTTACTAACATAATCATTTCAGAATATACAACTTCAAGACTTAGACCCTCTACAACCTTAGTCAAAATATAAGAATGAGTGGATCCTGGATTTATCAATGCATATATACTATTTCTGAGGAAAAAAATTTACCCATTATAACTTTTGGTAGATCAGCATCTTCCTTTGCTTTCATTACACATGCTCGGGCGGACACTCCAGAACTTGGCTTACTAAAATTTTTCGTTGGCGCTCCCTGTATTGACCCAAAATTTGCTGCCACTCCAGCCCTAGTCTCTTGCTAAAACTTTTGAGGCTCACGAACAGACTGCTCTGTACTTGCATCTATTTTGGAGGGATAATCCTTAACCAAATGATATTTGGATCCACATCCAAAACATGCCCCAGAATGTCTCCAACATTCTCGTCCATGGCTTATTTCATAATGTTCACAGTTAACATTTCTGATTACTCTAGACCCTCCAACGCTTGCCATAGAAATAGCTGGTCTACTGAATCCTTCACGCCTGAAACTCGTAGGCTGTGAATCTTTTCTTGAAGTTGAAAAAGTTCTCCCTCAAAATTCCTACTCTTGTATTTAATAATGGTTTCCATATTATGAGTTTTGGTTGTCATAGCTGCTAACCTTTTACATTCAAAAGTAGCTACTAGAGCACAAATTTAATCTCTTAACCCTCACTCAAACTTGTCACACATTTCCTTCTCTAACTAGAACATGTTCTTAGCATGACGACTAAGCTTTAAATATTCTCGTTCATATTCCATCACAAACATTCTCCCTTGTCTCAAATATCAAAATTCTTTATTCATCCACTCTACATACATATGGTTCACATACCTTTCTCTGAACTTTTCCAAAAAGAATTCTTAGTCAATCATCTCTTCAAGAGTTACACTAATCAATGTTTCCCACCACTGGTAGGCTTCTAATTCTAGCAAAGATATGTCATACAAGAAACTATCTTCTGGTGTATATTTCAATTTCTTTATCATCGTACAAACTCAAGACAACCACTACTCAACTACATCCTACTTAGAGTAGGAGAGGGGTGAACAACTCAACATTGTATTTCTACTAGGGTTGTCGGCCCCTTCATGTTATATGAGGGGTTCTGGGCCTCTCTCACATCAGGTCCAATTACGAGTACTTCCTAGGCCTTTTTGACCCAGTACTCTGTAATGTGATCTAATTCGATTCAGTTTTTTTGTTTCTCAAAATAAACTTTAATATTTAGATATTAAATGATTTTCTCATCCTAATTTTACTTCAGTAAAATTTTTACTATTTTACCGTAGCTAAAATTTTAACGATTTTACCCCTGGTAAAATTTCGAGAAAATTCATTCAATATGTCACAACTAAACATGTTCACTATGACTGAATGACTTATTTTCATTTTTGAGCTTCAAAACAATCCAAAAACAAAAAATAATTCTTCCATCATTTTTAAGTAATCCTATATAGGATTGCAAATTTCCATTCTTATTTCCATTTTCATTTTTGGAAACCTACACTTATTTCCAAATGATTTCATTTTTCCATTTTAGAGAAAACCATAACCATTCATGAGTGTTTCCCATTTCTCTTTTTCTATTAAAATCCATTCATTTCTATTCAAACACGAAATTCATTTATGGTCTCAACGAGCTAGCGGAGAGACTGGTTGGACATATGTAGTTGATGCTCAAATAATTTATAATTAAGTTTCAACATTTTTCCTATTAATTATAAACTCATTTAATAAAGAAGTCATTCCATTAGAGTATCATGATTGAGCTGTCCTCAACGACATGCCATTATGAAAAGAACTACTTAGTGCTCGTCATAGGACCTTGTAATAAATGTGTTACCTTCATAGGATATCGTTGATATTTTTGGGATAATATCCGTTCTTCCAATATGATCTTATTTTATCTGATGGTAACCATTACATCTTCCTTCATGAAAAGTCAATCACTATCAAATAGTGATCAAGTCATCCATCACAAAGACGGACGACTTGTGGCCACGTTTACTTTCCATCAATCATGTAATCCCAATGAGAGAATATCATTTACCCATGTTTTGGGTTATGAATTCAACTATTGTGAATGACACTACATACTACAAAATTCATACACCCAATGCACCAGCTTTTGGTTCCTTATTTATTTGATCTCAGACTTTTTCTTAAATGATAGTGTACGAGTCACACATGCATAGTTTGTTGTACACTTAGGATTTAGGTATGTCACACTATAAATGTCACAAGTGAATAAATCTATTTATGGATTCAAGATCTATTCTGCTTGGGTCCTGTCCAATGTACTCTCAATCTAGTCAGTCACATCTATGTCTCTATCTTCTGGGAGTCATCCGCTTCGATGCCCAAGACAAGGTATCTCCCCAATTGGACTTGATAGACAACATATTAGTTTTTCAATCGGTTTGCTCATTTTTTATTAGACTAAGGACATGTTTAGGTTCGCCTACTAATACAAACTGCCTTTCTGTACTACGATCCGACCACGTAATACTGCTTAGTATTAGTTAAACATTAGACAACCAATAAGCAATATTTGTTTCCATTTTTCTTTGCGTGCAAAAACCATGTGAGGACAATTATACAAAGTATATTAATGTAATCAATGAATTTGTTTTATTAACCAATTTTTTCAAAAAAATTACAAGTGTATATTGACGAAATACTACAATTATGGCACCAGATCCAACAAAATTTGTGTATAATAACAATCATCATATCAATCTGGGTATATCTCCATTTGAAGCTCTGTATGGAAGAATGTTCAGAAAGAACACATGTTTGATGGTGCTTAGTGAAAGAAAATTTTTAGGTCATGAGATAGTATGAGAAACAGAAGAAAAAGTCTTTATCATCCATAGTAATCTAAAAGCTGCTCAAGATTGTCAAAAAACTTATGTTGATCTAAAGAGGAAAGAGATTTCTTTTGAAGTTGGTGATAAAATGTTCTTAAAAGTCTCTCATTGGAAGAAAATTATAAGATTTGGTCAGAAAGGAAAATTGAGTCCACAATTTATAGGGCCATATGAAGTTTTAAAGCAGGTTGGACTAGTGACATATAAATTGGCTTTAACTCTAGAGTTATCAAAGATCCATAATGTGTTTCATGTGTCTATGTTGAGAAGATATCAATTAAATCCAAATCATGTGGTGCAGATTGAAGATTTAGAGGTGCACCAAACATGTCATATGAAGAAGAGCCTATTTGTATCTTGGAAAGAGAGGTGAAAGAGCTAAGGAATAAGAGGATTCCATTAGTGAAAGTATTATGGAGCAATCATAATATTGGAGAAGATACTCAGGAAAAAGAAAGTTTAATGAAAGATCAGTATCCTTAGCTATTCATAGGTATGAATATCGAGGACGAAATTTTCTAAGTGGGAGAGAATTATAATAGACCGGCCGGCGAAGTCCCCGTATTTGGTAACTGTTAGGTGTATAGATGGTAAATTAAGGATATATTTGAGTAAGTAAAGTTTTGTTCTGGCTAAGTATAGTATTATGTGTAATACGCCATTTGGCGAACTTCTAGTTTATGTGAGCCCCAGGGTTTGGCAAACTCTTTTGTTAAGTATCCGACCAACTCAGATGCTTAGGGTGAATTCGTTAAGTTCGGAGTCGTTTACCTTTGTTTATTATTCTATTACGGTGATTTTGTTAGTTAAGTTGAGGTCTAGTTAGAACAGAACTAGACTACTGTAGATTATAAGACCTAAATTTTATTTAGTGCACTTAATCATGTGAATTAAAAGAGTTAGTGGAGTTATCTAATTTTTCCACTAATCCTTGTCACCGTCACTGTCACCGGTTTAGAGTTACGGAGTATCACAATATAATGCAAAACATTTAATCTCAAATAGAAACAAATATTCAATTTAAATTCAAACATTCACTTACACATTTCATTTATAAGATAATATACACTTACGGGCCTTAAACCGAGCCTATGGGGCCCTAAAAAATAGTTTGGGAATTTTCATGGACCATTTATAAACCAAATAGAAAATTTTGAAAAAATTGAAAAATTCTGAAAACAGGGGTCACATAGTCGTTTGACATAGCCTAGACTATGTGGCTTGAAAACATGGTCGTGTGGCCAACAGTGTACAATTTGATGTGTGGGACACACGATCGTGTCACGGCCTATGTGTCCGTCGGTGTGGGTATTCGAAGTAGTGCCACATGGCCGTGTCATAGACTATATGCCAAGCCGTGTATGTATTCGATGTTGGGTCAGACAGCCGTGTCGCCAGGCTGTTTAACTCTCTAAGACCATGGGGACTACCATGCACCTAAAATTCAATAAGGCACATGACCGTGTGAAGAGGCCATGTGTGGCACACGGCCGTGTGATAGCCTGTGTTCCAGGCCGTGTGCAGCTAAAATACTTTTTTTCATGCCAAAACAACCATTCTTTATTGGACACAAAACCATCCAATATCCAACCAAAATGATCTATTCAAAATTACATTTAACACACCTAAAACATACCTAATCCATACAACTTATGTGTCAAACCAATGTGTCCTCATTGACACCAAAATTGTTATACAAATACAATAATCATATTACCTAAAAGATTACCATCATACACATGTTATTCAATTATCAACCAAGTTCACAATTTTCAAATACCAAAATAGTATTAATATGAAACATAGTTTACAAATTCATAACCATATAAACTTAATTACAAATAAACTAACATGTTAACCTTAATCACATCAAAAACCCTATATACATGCCACAACCAAAATGACCCAAAGACAAAAGCTAACGAAAAGTGTCTTGATAGTGTAAGCGTTGAAATTGATTCGTTTGACCCATTCTGCAAAATGTTAACTACAGAAAACAAAACAAAATAAGTAAAATTGTGAAGGTTAGTAAGTCTATATTTAAAAATCAATATAACATACCTTAGCTTATAATTGATCATTAGCTAAACTTAAATCATTATAACCCTGACAACCATTTCCAAAATCATATATCATTAGTACCAAAACATTTAATCATATAATTCAATATACCTAATAGCTCAATCCAAAGCAATCAATACTTTCATGCATATACATATATACACAAACTTATCATTATACATAAATCCAACTCAAAGAGTAATTTAACATTTAAACGTAAAGTTTAATGGCTCGTTGAACTATAACAAATTGACTCAGATACTCGGGCTTCTCCCAAAACACACTAGAGAGCATTGAAATGCTAACAGAGGCACTAAAGTGCAATCCCGTACAAGCGAGCGTACTAACCCTATTGGCATGCCAATCGTATCTTAACCGTTTACTACATTCAATCGGGCATTATAAATGAATTTTGGACATAAACAATCAGAGGCACTTCACAATTCCCATACACATATTATAAATTGATCAAACTCATTTTAATAACAAATAGTCATGATATTCTCCACTTATCGAATATTTATGTCTCACTTGTCCTAAATTGCAATATTTAAATTTTTATAACTTAATAGAAAAATTTTCATATTAATTACAATTAAATGAACACATATTAACACAATATATAAATAAGAACACATGTATATTTTATACTATGAACTTACCTAGATTATGCTTTCGGTTGACTCGTAGGGACTAATCTGCGATTTTCTCTTTCCCCCGGTTATTCTCTGTACGATTCAATTCTTGATATGAAAAGAAATTAATGTGGTCAAACCTTCAAGCCTTCAACGGTGTTTTCTTCCCATCAATTTTGGTCAAAAATCATCTTGGAAGATGATAAATTATTTTTGTTTTATTTTACTTAAGTTATTTTTATTTAATTACAAAGTTGCCCTTCAATTAAACATACATATTTAGCATATTTCAAGCCTTAACATTCCATGCCAATTAATAATGGTATAATTGCCATTTAAACCATTCCACTTATGTGATTTACACCATTTAATAATTATAATTTAATTATAACTAGATTTTACGACTTTCACAATTTAGTCATTTTTCTTTAATTAACTAAATAAAAAATAAAATTTCCAAACTGAAACCTCACGTATTTAATTAGTAACTCCGTAAATATTTAATAGAAGATAAGAAAAATATGTAAAGAAATCAAATTTTGGGAGGTGGTACAAGAGTGGTGGTACGGTTTTGATGTGGTGATGGCGGTGATATGGTGGTTGTATGGTGGTGATTTGGTTTGTAGTTAAAATACGAAGCATAAAGAGAAGAAAAATCAAGGAGGAGCAACCTTTTTGGGCGGCATAAGGTGGAGGAAAGGGAGGAGCAAAGAGGGAAAATTGTATGAAAACAAAACAAATGAAAAGATGAGGGGGAGGAGGAGTGGACGGTCACAAGGTAAGACCTTCCAACAAAGCATTCATGAGGGGGACAAGAGTGATGGGAGAGTTAATCACAAGAACTTTAGGTTTTTCACCTTTTCAAAATTTAAAAATATGGAGTTACTAAAAAAAATAAAAATAAGAGTTACATGCTTAAGGTTGGACAGTTTTGCATGGGAAGTTGACAAACTTTTTGCATGAAATTAAAAAGAAATAATTGATGTTATGGAGACTAAAACTTGGGTCATTTAGGAATTATCTAAGGTGCTTAGCCACTAGTCTACTTCTCAAGCTTTTTTAAATGCTAACAACATTTATTTTTAAATAAGGCATAACACAAACTAGGATTTTGGAGCAAAATTGCTCATTTTGCTCCAAATAGAAAATGATGTGAGGGAAATGACTCGAATTCAAATCTTCAAGGGCAACTCCACCGCTACTGAACCACTAGACTAAATACTTATTATTATTTATTGTGCTAAGATAATTTTTAAAAATCGAGGGTGACCATTCTTTGTTCACTAAACCCAATTTCTAATAACTTGATTTTTGGGATGTGATTGTTGTGATCGTCGATACGCCACGTGGTGCAACGAAAAAATTATTCCAACGATCCATAGGCAAGGATCCACGTACGAGGAATGAATCAAGTTAAAATAGGGTTGAAAATATACCTTCTTTACTGAAAATGTTGAAAGGATGTTACTGATTTGATGTCAATTCCAAGCCACAACGAAAACGACCTGGCCTCTACGTAGTCCTCCCTGTAAAAAATGAACAACCACTTTCTCTTTAACTTTTCAAGAGAATGAAAAAACGGTTGCTAGACCCTTTAAATTATTAAGTTGGTAACCTTAACACACTAATGTATTATCATAATTTTATCCTATTTTTTATCACATATTTAAAAGGAAAACCAGGATTATTCTCTTATTAATAGAGAAGGCAAATGAAAATTCAGAAAAATGAATTATATTCTTTCCAAAAGAATATTAATTTCCATATCTTTTATATTTTGATCGAAATTAATTAATATAACTATTTATATTAAGAAATTTGGTAAAATAAATATAATTAATATTTTGTCTGAATCAAATTCGTATATTAATTATATTCTTTCCAAAAGAATATTAA
>CM025150.1:23864441-23876469 GCA_013467495.1 Gossypium gossypioides
CAACATAACATTTCTGTGATAATCTTTTCATGTATTATATCCTTTTATCCTTAATATCTAGATTGGACAGAAGTCATGGAATAGTCACACTTGTATAGTCAAATATCATATTTCTTGATTTTCTTAACAGACTATAGTAAACAAATAAGTGTGATATCTCATATCAACTTATTCGAGCATGACCAAGTATTTTTAGTCTCACTCCATCAAGAGTCCTAAGATATTGTTCCCATTATATAGTAGGTATAAATCCTATCTTGATCAACCATATCCCACTACATGGACTGTGGTATATCCAACATTAGTCTTTATTGTACAACCTATTACGATAGATGTTTTGATTGTTTCAAAATATATGACTCACAATGTTAGGACAATGATGATCTCAAGTCTAAGGATCATATACATAGTTATCACTATGAGTAATATTGTGACTATTGCATAATAATTCAAGAAACATACGTATAGCGGGTTAGTCCAATATGTTGTTCTCTAACGCATACTCATTTATTGACTTTGACATTTCTATGTCAATGATAATTCTTTGTCATTAATCAACTACACATTAGTCTCAATGCATTATTGTTATTCAAGCCCACAATAATACTTGACAAAGGACCTTTTTTAAGAATAATCGTATTCTCTTAGGAGTTTATTACAATTCAGTTTATTTATATACACAGAAAAAGAAAATGAAATAATAATGGCAATGCCTTATATTAATAAAGAAGGTAAAACGAGTATGTGATTACAATCATCTCATGATTGGTCTTTGGGCATACTCTAACCATGACACCTCAACTCAACATACCAACTCTCCTTTCTACCTCCTTTTCATCTCATTCAATATCCAAGAGTACCAATAAAGTTGAACACACATCAATGAATTGAATCATGGTAACAGCCAAGAAAACAAACACTCATCGAATACATTTTGTAATTAGAACTCATGCATTTCATAATCCATCCAAAATCAAATGCAACAAGACTTAACACCCATGGTTTCACTGAATACTCTCAAAGTGTTTAGGGTGCATTTAACAGTGTTTAGGGTGCATTTAACTCTCAAAATCGAAACGTAGCATGATATTACCATAGGCTTGCAAATGAATCAAGTCTCCAACACTACACATGAATATGATGCAAAAATCTAAAAGACTTAACAATGGTTGAAACGGGGCTTAGGTAAGGGTAAGGCAAAAGGAAAAATTAAAGCTTTCACGGTCAAGACAAAGAGTTATTTACTTGCATAATATGAACACTACATAACAACACAAAACATACTACCAAAAACTTTGGAATCTATTCCCACATCTCATTTAAGCACTAAGGATTTTGGAGAATTAAGAACATTTCCCAAATATCTTCTCTTTATTAAAGGAACAAACTTTAATTCTTCTTTTTTTTTTCTCTCTTTGTCTTTTCTTTTCTTGACAAAGGTAGAAAAATGGGGGTAACAAACAAAGGCTTTGGATTAAAGAATATGTTAAAACAAAGAAAATGGAAAATAGGCTCAAATTGGCTAACTAAAAGGAAAAACACAAGGGTAGGTGTTTTTTATTATTATTAAATCTAAGAATTGGTTAAACCTAATTGCCCTTATCACCTTAAAGCATCATTCCAAAAACGTGGTCTCAAAGTGTATTCACAAGCAAGTTCTAGAATAAACACACTAAGTTTGATACACTCAACAAAGAGAAAATGAGCAGAATATAATGAATTGCCCTTAGGAGCAAAAGCTCACTACTGTGTTGAAATTGCATCAAGTTTTGTGCATTTTTCAATGAGTAAACTAATGAAATACCATAAAAAAACACTAATTATACTCATCTCTATCATGTAGTAAAAATCAACTAAAAATGTATCCAAAACTTACAAGGTATTCCAAGATATCAAATAAAAGATTCAAGGTTTCAAAAGAAAAATCAACATACATGAATTGAAGAACACCAAAATCCAAGAACAAAAACACAATTTTCAAAAAGTGAGCGAAAAAAAAAATCACAAACTTAAATGAAAACTAAAACAATAATTTTGTATATCACAAAAATCTCCCCTACACCAAAACTCTACTTTGTCCTCAATGTAGAACAAAGCAGACTGCTCACCAAGAAATGAAAAGGAAACTCCCTTGATCAACAAGCAATCTAGATCGGGATAGTCTAGGGTGATGGTGGACAAGGAGTTGGAACCCCCCAACGCTTCATCTTTAACAAACACATTGTGCTTGTTAAGATCAATCTCCTACCCACAAATTGAAATTCTTCGTTAAAAACACCTAAGATTTGAAAACAAAATAATGTAACTGAATCAAAATCAAAAGTAAAAAAAAAATAAAGCATTTGGGCTACCTCCTAATAGCGCAATTGTTTAATGTCATTTTGCTCAACGGAGCCATGAAACATTTCAGTCATCAAATAATTAGAGTGATCTAAGCGAACACTAATGATACATGGAGCAATTTCACCCTCATGAAAAATTTTCAATCTATGAGCATTCACTTTGAAAATTTTATTCGAATCCAAGCTTTTAATTTCCATTGCACCATAAGGAAAAACATTAGTAACAAAAAATGGACCAATCCATCGAGAACAAAGCTTACCAGGTATAAACTTTAACCGAGAATTATATAACAACACTTTTTGACCAATCTCAAATTATTTCCTAATAAGCATGCTATCATGAAACAACTTGGATTTCTGTTTGTAAATTCTCGAATTCTCATAAGCATCAAACCAGAACTCTTCTAATTCTTGCAATTACAGTAACCTTGACATCCCAGCTTTGTCTAAGTCCATATTGCACCATCGAACTGCCCAATAGGCTTTATGCTCGATTTATACCGGTAAGTGATAAGATTTCAAAAAAACTAATTGGTAATGAGACATTCCTATAGGACTTTTGTAAGTCGTGCAGTAAGCCTAAAAAGCGTCGTCTAAACGTAGGCTCTAATCCTTCCTACCCCGATTTCACTTCTCTATTGGAAACTTCAGCTTGACCGTTGTTTTGAGGGTGATAGGCGGTGGCTACTCGATGATTGACTCCATACCTCTTCATCAAAGTTGCCATCGAGCTATTGCAAAAGTGAGTTACTTGATCACTGATAATTTCTCTTGGAACCCCAAACCTGTTAAAGACGTTAGCCTTGATAAAACCTACAAAAGCTTGAGACTCATTGGTTTTGGTGGCTTTGGCTTCCACCCATTTTGATACATAATCCACAACTAGCAGTATATAAGAAAAAATACAAGATAAGGGAAAAGGACCCATAAAATCAATACGCCACACATCGAATATTTCACACATAAGAATTGGATTTTGAGGCATTTCATTCTTGCGTGTTAGTGCTCCTACTTTTTGACATCTCTCACAATTTTTGCAAAATTGATAAACTTCTTTAAACAAAGTTTCCCATTACAAACCACTATCTAAAATTTTCCTCTCAGTTCGTCTAAGTCTAAAATGTCCACTACAAGCATAATCATGGGAAAAGGTTAAAACTGTTTGGAATTTGTTTTCTAGCACACATCTCCTAATCACTTAATCGTAACAAAATTTCCATAAGTATGGATCATCCTAAACATAATACCTGGACTCACTTTTTATCTTTGCTTTCCTAGACGTTCCAAAACCATAAGGTAGATGTCCTGTAACTAAATAATTGACCAAATCTATATACCAAGGAACCATACCTTTGATTTGGAACAAATTTTCATCTGGAAAGTTGTCATTGAAAGGTATATTATCTTCGTCCCTTATCGATCTACTCAAGTAATATGCTATAGAATTCTCCACTCTCTTTCGGTCCTTGATCTTCAGATTAAATCCTTGAAGAAGGAAAATCCACCTTATCAGCCTTGGTTTTGATTATTTCTTTGACAATACATACTTCAAAACTGCATGATCAGAATACACAACAACTTCAGAACCAAACACATATAGATCTAAATTTATTTAAAGAAAAAAATTTGACAAAAGCTCATTTTCTATAGTGGAATAGTTACATTGAGCAGCATTCAAAGTCTTGGAAGCATAATAGACGACATGACTTCTATTGTCAACTCGTTGTCCTAAAACTGCTCCTATGGCATAATTCCTTACATCATACATGATCTCAAATGGTAAATTCTATTGAGGTGGTTGAATGATAGGTGCACTTGTCAATAATTCCTTGAGTTTATCAAATGCCTCCTTACATTCTTTCCCAAACTCAAATTTTACTTCCTTTTAGAATAAATTTGTCAATGGAAAAGCAATCTTGGAGAAATCCTTGATAAACCTGTGATAAAACCTTGCATGTCTAAGAAAAGATCGTACTTCCCTAACATTTATAGGGTAAGGTAAGTTTGCAATTGTGTCCACCTTTTCTTTATTGATCTCTATACCCTTAGAAGAAATGACATGGCCCAATATAATGCCTTGGGTAACCATAAAATGGCACTTGTCATAATTTTAAACCAAGTTAGTCTCAATGCATCTTTTTAAAACTTTGGTTAAATTATCTAAGCACTCATCAAATAAATCCCCATATGTCATAAAATCAATCATGAACAATTATATGAATTTCTCAATATATCCAGAAAAAATACTCATCATGATCTTTGAAATCTACCCAGAGCATTACAAAGACCAAAAGACATCTGTCTATTGGTATAAGTTTCAAATGGACAAGTGAATGTTTTATTATCTTAATCTTCTTGTGCAATAGGGATTTGATAGAAACCTAAAAAACCATCAAGAAAAAAAAAGAAAGATTTTTTAGCTAGCCTCTCTAGCATTTGGTCTATTAAAGGTAGTGGAAAATAGTCTTTCCTAGTCACTTGATTAAGCTTTCTAAAATATATGCACATTCTCCAACCATTTTTCACTCGCATATGTACAACCTCATTGTTTAAATGTCTTACCACAGTAATCTCAAATTTTTTTGGGACAACAAGAATGGGGATTACCCATTTTCTATTTGAGATTGAATGAATTATACCTGCATCTAGCAACTTGAGTAACTCTTTCATTACCACTTCTTTCATGGTTGGATTCAATCTCCTTTGTGGTTCCCTTGAGGGTTTAACATCACCTTCAAGCAATATTCTTTGCATACCTTTAATATCGGCTAAAGTCCATCCAATTGCAGCCTTGTACTCTTTCACAGCTCGAACCACCTTTCTTTCTTGTTCAATTGTGAGTTCTTTCAAGATTAGGGCTGACAAGGTCTCACATGTACCCAAAAACACGTATTTTAGATGATTTGGCAAGTCCTTTAATTCTAGTTTTGGAGCCTGCACAATGATGCTGAAAATAATTCTTAGTTCGGACATTTCAGCATTTGAATTTATTGGTTCAGAAAATGATGCTGAAAATAATTATTTTACACTAATCTCATCATCCATTCCTTCTAAATTAAATTATGCATTTAATTCCAACCAATTACTAATGTTCTCTTCTACAAAGACATCCTGAACAAACGAATCAATCACATCAATTTGACAAAGAGAATGCACATCATTGGGGTAGTTCATTGCATTAAGAATATTGAATTTAACAATCTCCTTATCAAATTCCATAGAGAGAATACCCTCATCTACATCAATCTTGGTCTTAGATGTCTTCATGAGTGGTCTCTCTAGCAAAATCGAAGTAGATTTTGATGAGTAATTTCCATTCATTTACAAGATATAAAAGTCTACATGAAATATAAGCTTATTAACCTACAACGACACATCCTCAACAACTCCAAGGGGGTGAATATAAGAACGATGAACTAATTGAATTATAACAGCAGTTTTTTGCAAGTCATTTAATTTCAAGTCTTGGCAAATAGAAAATGACATGACATTAATAGAAGCTCCTAAATATAACATAGCATGCTCAATATTCTTATCACCAATAACACAAGGTAAAGAAAACATACCTATATCCTTCACTTTTCTGGCATATTGTTTTGCAAGATTACTGACACATTCTTACTTACCAAAACCTTATCCTTTTCTTTCAACTTCCTTTTGCTCGTGCACAATTCCTTTAGAAACTTTGCATACTTAGGTATTTTCTTGATAGCATCTAACAGTGGTATATTAATCTCTATTTTCCTAAATGTATCCAATATTTCTTTTTGCTCATCTTCTTTTGGTTTAGCTAAGCTGCTAGGTAAATGAGGTAATGGTGTATTAGATGTGTAACACCCTAAAATATTAAATTTTTGATTTGTTAAATTCTGTCATTAATCAGTATCTTCTTCAGTGATTAAGTGTCTTAGTGGTGTCTTTGAGCTTTTAGGTTCAAGTCACATTTTGGGGAATTCAATTATTTTTGTTAGTCCTTGGTCAACTGCTTAGGTTAGTTATGTTGGATTGGGATTTGAACTCCTTAAAATCTGGTTAGTTAAAAGTGATATTAGATTTGAATTCTTTCCCATGTTTGTTCCCCATTTTCACACTACCATCCACCCTGCTTTGCACCAATTTTATTTTGTTCCTTTCTAGTCTTCTTTTTATTTTTAATCTTTTATGTTTTGTTTCTATTTTGTTTTGGCCTCCATCCTGTTCATTTGTGTTTTTAATTTTTCTATCTATTTACAGTTTTGTTCCCTCATTTCTTCACTATTCGTTTGTGTTTGGTGTTGGGGTTGTTCCCATTATTTTGTTAGGTAATTTTAGGATTTTAGTAAGTTTGGGTTTGGGTGTATCATTAAACCTTAATGTGGTATCGGGTTCTTGTAGTGATTATAATTATTTCCTATGGGTATTGATGGTTTGGTTGTTCTGTTATTGTTCCTTTTTGTGACACAAGTCTGACAATTCTCAAACCGTTGATATAGGCAAAAGTGGTGAAATGCACATTTTACCCTCGATGATTTAAGAGTTCGGGGAAACTTCGATATTTTTTTGGGTAAGTAATTGAGCGTTAGGAGACTTAAATTTTGGTTCGATAAGTTTTAGTATCTCCGGTTGAGTTAAATGAGTTTTTGGAAATTGGTGTTTTAATATTAAAATTAATTGTTCTATTACTAAACTTAGGCTATTGACGTCTCATGGTCGACTTCGTATCAAGAAATATCCATGTGTGTAACAAAAACCCAAGAGCTGAAAATTGAATCTGTCAATGCCACATGGCCGTATGGTAGGTCGTGTGTGACATAAGGTCGTATGCTAAACTGCGTGGGTAACACAGGTGTATGGGCCCAAAATTTTTAATTTTTTCCTAGGCTGTAAGCATTGTTTGGATCAAACATAGGCCTTCCGTAGGGTCGGTATGTGATTAATTAAGTTATAAAAATGAATTTTGATCATCTGATATCATAAAATTAGATGAACATATATTTGATTGATATGATTACGATAAGTAAAATCTATAATATGTTATGTATGATTTGATTTTCGGTATGCATGACTTGAGTCTGATATTAAGCATGTATGAGATATGCATTTTGGCATTTGTTATACATGCATTTGGGATAAGATTGTATATATGGAGGAAGTGTGAGTGGATATATGTTTCTACCGTATTTGATGGCACAACCACTCATATTTCTAAAAGAGGCGATAATTTGCCTAGTGATTTGGAAACTAAGCTGCAATTTTTCTGAAAAGTGTCATACCGACACTAAGTAGTGTGTAGGGTTGGATGGATATTTATTGCCCTATATGGTGTGTAGGGATGGTTGGAGATGGTGTATAATGGATAGGGGTAGAATTGTAAATTTGTATTTGATACTGATTCTGATTCTGTACAAGATAAATGTTCAGTATCTCCTCTGTGATGATTATATCTAAAATTAAATCTGTAAATTTGTTTTCTTTAAAGTTGCACACTGAGTTTCAATACTCATTCTCGATTTGTCCGTTTACTTTTAGGTAACTCTCATACTTAGGGCGGGTCGATGGGACTTGAGCTCAGCTAATAAATGTTGATAAAATATACTATTTGGTTTGACAGTTAGTATTTTGGTTTTGATGGACTGTTTGGGATTGTTTAAATTTTTGGATTGTATTTTCTGGTTTTTAACTTTTTTACCGATTTTGGTGGTTTTAAATTTTTATTGTCAAATGTTTGATTTTACAATAGTAAATCGTGTTTTTAAAATTGGACTCAAATATGATTTTTCTGCTGTAAACTCAAATGGTTATAAATTATGCATACATAAAAACAATGTTTTTAATAAGTCAGACTTCTACTAACAAAAGCAAACAACACCTTTTTAAGTGTAACATGTTCTGGGTTTTGGAATGATTTACGGTAACATCTCCAAATCTGGCCATAACGTCTAGGCCAGGTTTAAGGTGTTACATTTAGTGGTATCAGAGCCATGTTACAAAACTCGGGCTATGAAATTTTAAGTTAAATTTTTTTTGAAAATTATTTTTCGGATAAAAATTTCTGCTTTAATTTGAAAAATAATGATGAGAAATACCGAATCTGCGGCGCTAATCCTGTAAGTAATTCTGACTTATATAAATTTTAGTTAAAAAAATCCTAAAATTTTAGTTAAAGACTGACACATCATTGTAAATTCTTTTGATAATGTTCTGAGCATAAAATATCTGTTAATAAATACTCAAACTGATACATAAAAATTCGTAATGTAGATAATAAAAACGATGAGTACTCGTGGATCACGTGTTTACGTTACCCATGGGCACAACAGGTGTCGTAGAGGGGCTCGAGCTGAGTCGTCCTTGATGGCTAGTATGCTCAATCTGGATACGAGTGAGACACTGGCTACACCTACTGCTGAGAACAGGTCTCAAAGTCCCACAATTAGGGATGACGCATTGTCCCAACCTATGCTGAGAGTTTTGGAGAGGGTCGCTAGGTCTCATTCTGGTCCTAGGAGCCGTGGGTCGGTAACTGAATGACTTTGGTCCAATGGTGCTAGCTTGTTTCGGGGTGTCATAAGAGTCACCCCAACTGTGGCCGAATATTGGTTGGAGGCTACAATGAGGATTATGAACGACATCGACTGCACCCCTAAGTAGTAGTTAAAGGGTGCAGTATCTTTGCTTCACGACGAGGCATATCAGTGGTGGTTGACGGTTGAGGAGGGTATTGAGTTGGATAAAATTTCATGGGATTATTTTAAGAACACCTTCCAGATTAAATATGTGGGGGTGAGTTATGTGGATAATCGTAGACGTGAGTTTATGAACCTTAGTCAGGGAGGTAAGACTGTGGCCGAATATGAGGCTGAATTTTTGAGATTGAACAAATATGCTCGTGGGATGGTTTCAACCGAATATAAAAAGCGTATTCGTTTCGAAGAAGGATTAAGGGATAACCTAAGGATTTTGATAGCTCCGTAGAGGGAGCAGGTTTTCGTCGTCTTGATGGATAAGGCGAAAATTGTCGAAGAGGTTAATCGCGTTGAGCGTAAAAATAGAGAGCATGAGAGAGGCAAGAATAAGAGGTAATCAGAGCCCTCTAGTTCTGCTCAGAGGCCTAAGGAACAGGCTAGATCTAATTGGCCTCTGAGTATTGAGGTTCCAATTGCTTCTGTTGTGGCTCAGCCATGTAAGGATTGTGGTAGACGCCATCCGAGCGAATGTTGGAGAAGGTTTGGAGCTTGTCTGCGATGTGGGTCGATGGAGCACTGCATCAAAGATTGTCTATAGTGTTTGCATCAGATACAAGCTCTAGCTCTAGGATTTGTTCAGCCTCAGCGGGCAATTCAACAACCGTTTAAGGGCCACAGTTCGACCAGGGGTGGTAGTGTTTTTGGTAGACATTAGAGAGCACTGGGCAGAGGTGCTAATCAGACTGAGGTGAGACAGCCTGCACTGGTGTATGTGCTAGATGTCATGAGGACAGAGACGTCGCAGATGGTATCACCGATACGTTTTTTATTTATACTGCTCCGTATTTTGTATTGATAGATATAGGATCAATACACTCCTATATAGCTAGTTCTACTTCTATAAATTTGACTATTCCTTTTGAGAGCACTTCTAGAGAGATTGTTATACTTAGTTTTTTGGGTCAATTACTTCGAGTTAATAGACTGTGTAGGAATGTACCATTGGAGATAAAAAAGGGTTGTATTTACGGCTAATCTAATGGAGCTACCATTTGGGGAATTTGATTTGATTTTGGGAATAGATTGGTTCGTGGAGCATCGAGTCAGTTTTGATTATGCTACTAAGAGGGTAGTTCTAAGATCTAAGAAGGATGTGGAAGTGATTATGATCGGTGAGCGTCTGGATTACTTATCCAATGTAATCTTCGCTCTTGTGCCTGAAAGGTTGGTTCGTAAGGGGTGTGAGGCATTTCTAGCCTACATGTGTAATTTTGCTTTTGTGAATTCATCTATTGGGAATATTCGGACGGTTAAGGAGTTTTCAGATGTTTTACCTGAGAAGTTACTGGGTTTGCCTCCAAATTAGGAGGTCGAGTTCGGTATCGAACTTCTACCAGGTACAGCTCTGGTGTCTGTTACTTCTTACCGTATGGCATCGAAGGAGCTTATGGAATTAAAGGTTGAACTTTAGGAACTCCTCAATTGAGAGTTTATCCATCCTAGTGTGTCTCCGTGAGGGACGCCAGTTCTGTTTGTAAAAAAGAATGATAGTCTTATGAGGATGTGTATAGATTACTGTCAGCTAAATAAGTTGATGGTAATGAATAAGTACGCACATCCGAGGATTGACGACTTATTCGACCAGTTTTGTTGGTCTGCTGTGTTGTCCAAGATAAATCTTCGTTTTAGGTATCATCAACTTAAGGTTAAGGAGGTCGATACTCATAAGGCTTCTTTTAGGACTCGTTATGGGCAATATGAGTTCTTAGGTATTATCAACAGTTTTTGGACCAGTTTATCATTGTATTTATCGACGACATTTTGGTATAGTCTAAGCCTGAGGATGATCATGATGAACATCTTAGAGTAATTCTTCAGATACTCAGTAAGAAACAACTCTACTTTAAGTTGAGCAAATGCGAATTCTTGTTGAGGGAAGTAACTTTTCTGGGTCATGTAGTTTCTGCTGAGGGAATCAAAGTTGACCCTAAGAAAGTTGAGGTTGTTCTTGAGTGGAAACACCCTAGAAACGTTTCTGATATCTGCAGTTTTCTTCGACTAGCAGGTTATTATAAGAGGTTTGTCAAGGGCTTCTTACTTACCATCGCTCCTTTGACTAAGTTGTTGCGTAATAACACTCCATTTTTTTAGACTGATGAGCAACAATTGAGCTTCATGAAGCTCAATCCGTTTTACTCAGGCCTCTATTCTGATACGGCCAGAATCTGGTAAGGAATTCATGGTATATAGTGACGTATCTCACGTTGGTTTGGGTTGTGTTCTGATGCAAGGCTGTAAGGTAGTGACTTATGCGTCTCGACAGCTTAAGTCACACAAGGGCAACTATCTTATGCACAATTTAGAGTTAACTGTAGTTGCCTTTGCCTTAAATATTTGGAGGGACTATCTGTATGGTGAGAGGTGTATCATTTACATCGATCACAATAGTCTCAAGTATCTCCTTACTCATAAGGAATTAAACCTTAGGCAACGTAGATGGATGGAGTTGCGTAAGAACTACGATTTTAATATCGAGTATCACCTCGGTAATGTCAATATGGTGGTTGATGCTTTTAGTCGTAGAGCAATGTCTGATTTGAGGGCGATATTTGCTCGCCTAAGTGTGTTTGGTGGTGGGAGCCTATTAGCCGAGTTGCTAGTTAAGTCGACTTGGATTTATCAGATTCGAGTTAAATAGTTGATGGATGATTCTTTGGCTCCGCAATTCCATTAGGTGGAAGATGGTAGTATGTCTGATTTTGGGTTGAAAAGTAATGGGGTTCTGTGTTTTTGAGGATGGCTCTGTGTGCCTAACGACTTTGATTTGATGCAGTCCATTCTATGGGAAGCACATAGTAGCCTCTACGCTATGTATCCAGGCGAAAACAAGATGTATCGTGATTTGTGTGTGTTATAATGGTGGCCGGGGATGAAACGGGAGGTAACAGATTTTTTTTCTCGGTGTGTGATGTGGCAAAAGGTTAAGGCTAAACACCAATTGCCTTTGGGTTTGCTTCAACC
>CM025150.1:23886316-23896628 GCA_013467495.1 Gossypium gossypioides
ATTTATGGTCCCAAAACTACTATTCTGATTTCACTAAAAGTGGGTTGTCACAAGTCTTCCCTCCTAAAGGAATTTTCGTCCCCGAAAATTGTACCAGAAAATATATTTAGTTTCTATGATTTTATCAATTCTTCTATCTCCAATGTAGCTTCTTCAACCCCGTGATGATTCCACACGACTTTAACTAACGATACCTTTTTGCTCCGAAGTTCTTTTACTTCATGTGTTAAAATCTTAATCAGTTCTTCAGAATATGACAAATCAGGCTGAATCTCAACCTCACAAGGGGCTATTATATGTGATGGATTGGATCTATATGACCTTAGCATTGAAGCATAAAAAACATTATGGATATTTTCAAGTTCCGGGGGCAGGGCTAACCTATAAGCTACAGGACCAACTCTTTTAATGATTTCATACGGTCCGAAAAACCTCAGACTCAACTTTCCTTTTCTGTCAAAACATAGTATCTTTTTCCACAGAGAGACTTTTAAAAGCACCTGATTGCCCACATCAAACTCAATATCCTTACGCTTCAAATCTGCATAAGATTTCTGACGATCTATCGCGGCTTTCAAGTTATCTCGAATTGTCCTTACTTTGTCTTCAGTATCTTGAATTAAATCAACTCCTTCTAGCTTCCTTTCATTCAACTCTGGCCAACATAACGGACTTCTACATTTACGTCCATATAATGCCTCATACGGTGCCATTTTTAAGCTCACTTCATAACTATTATTGTAAGCAGACTCAACTAATGGCAAATATTTCTCCCAACTACCCTTAAACTAAACTATACAACACCAAAGCATTCTAAAATCTGAATTACTCATTCAGATTGACTGTCTGTTTGTGGATGAAAAGTAGTACTAAACTTCATGCTTGTACCCAACGCCTCGTGCAACTTACCCTAAAATCTTGAGGTAAACCTTAGATTCTGATTTGAAATGATAGATAATGGAATACCATGTAATCTAACAATCTCATTAACATAGAGTGCGACTAGTTTTTCCAACAAATAATCCATTTGTACAGGTATGAAATGTGCAAATTTCATTAATCGATCCAAAATAACCCAAATTGCATCTTTCTTTCTTAACGTTAACGGCAATCCTATGACAAAATCTATTGTAACTTGGTCTCATTTCCACTCTAGACTCATGGTTGATTGTAATAACCCAGACTGGACTTGATGCTCAGCTTTTACTTGCTGTCACACTAGACATTTCGATACAAAATTAGAAATTTATCATTTCATTCCCGGCCACCAATAAAACTATTTCAAATCAGCATAAATATTCGTACTTCCCGGATGAATAAAGTACACACTACTATGAGCTTCTTTTAACATTTTTTTTCTAAGTTGCAGATCATCAAGTACACACAACCTTTTAAGAAAGTACAAATTACCATCATCACGAATGTTAAATTCAATGTCCTGACCAGTCTTAACCTTCTTCTATTTGGCTACTAACTTTGGTTTAACCTTAAGCTTAGCTAAGATAGAACCATCGTACTTCATCTGTAATTCAGTATTCATTGTTGGAAGGCAAAAAGAGATTTATGGCACAAAGCGTCAGCAACCACATTTGCTTTACTAGGATGGTAGTTCATCACAAGTTCGAGTCTTTTAACAATTCTAACCACCTTCGCTGTCTCAGATTCAATTCTTTTTGGGTCATCAAATATTTCAAGCTCTTGTGGTCAATATACACATGACACTTTTGGCAATACAAATAACGACGTCAAATTTTGAAAGCAAACACAATAGCCGCTAATTTCAGATCGTGCATTGGATAATTCTTTTCATGAAATTTTAGTTGCCGAGAGGCGTACACAATGACATTTCCTTTCTACATTAAAACACACCCCAAAAAATTAAGAGGCATTACTATAAACAACAAATTCTTTCCCTGATTCAGGTTGCATAAACACTGGAGCTTCTGTCAGTAAACTCTTAAATCTTTCAAAACTCTGATGACACTTATCTGACCAAATGAAACATCTTTTTGCAACAATTTTGTCATAGGTGAAGCTATAATCGAAAAATTATTTACAAAATGACGATTGTACCCAACCAACCTTAGAAAGGTTCGTACTTTAGATACGTTTCGTGGGTTTTTCCAATTCAAAATAGTTGAAATTTTGCTCGGATATACTCTTATACCATCTCTCGAGATCACATGACCAAGGAATTTGACTTCAGTAAGCCACAATTCACATTTACCAAATTTAGCATACAATTTCTTTTCCCACAAAGTTTGTAATACCATCTTTAGATGTTGAACATGCTCATCTTCACTTCTAGAATAAATCAAAATATCATCAACAAAGACAACAACGAATCGATCAAGATGTGGCTGAAAAACTCGATTCATTAAATCCATAAATACTGTCGGAGCATTAGTCAACCCAAGCGGCATAACCAAGAACTCATAATGTCTATAGCAAGTTCGAAACGCTATCTTTGGTTCGTCAACATCTTTCACTCGCAACTGATAATATCGATCGAAGGTCAATTTTTGAAAACACTGAAACTCCTTTCAATTGATCAAAAAGGTCATCAATGCTAGGTAACAGATACTTATTCTTTATAGTCATCTTGTTCAATTACCGATAGTCAATGCACAACCTCAACTATCAATCTTTCTTTTCAACAAACACCACAGGTGCACACTAAGACAATACACTCGGTCTAATAAAACCACTGTCTATTAGTTCTTGCAACTGCGCTTTAAGTTCGTTAATTTCAGCTAAAGCCATTCAATATGGCACAATCAAAATTGGAGCAGTGCTAGGCACTAATTCAATGACAAATTCAACCTCTCGCTCAAGTGGTAAACCCGATAATTCTTTAGGGAAAACATCAAAAAATTTACAAACTATCGGTACTTGATCCACTCTCTTTTCTGACGTTGTGGAATCCAAAATGTAAGCCAAAAATGTTTCACAGCCTTTCCGCACTAACTTATGTGCTTTCACTATCGGGATTAATAGAAATTACTTCACTATTTGAACCTCTCAACTCAACTCTTTTTTTACGACAATTAACCATAGCATCATGCATATTTAACCAATCCATACCTAGGATGACATCAAACTCATTGAAGGGTAACAATATTAAATCGGCAAGAAAGTTGTAGCCTTGAATTTTTAGTGGACATTGCTTGCAAACCAAATCAACTATAACACTATGGCCTAAGAGATTCGTGACTTTAACAACACAATAAGTTGATTCGACAAGTAAATTCTTTTTCGTCACTAATGTAGTGCATATATATGAATGCGTCGACCCTGGGTTAATTAATGCATGCGTAGGCCCCGAGGCTTCCTCTCGCGCACGAATGGCATATGTTCTAGCAAGAGCCCTAGCTTCAGATTTGACCGCTGTCTCTTTAACCCACCTCTGTTAACCCCAGCTAAGTTACTATTTCTAAGTCTTCTACCTCGAGTAGGAGTGGTTATAGATTTCTCATGGTGTTCTTTATTAAGCTCCTTTCGATTTGGACACTCTCGTTTAAAATGGTCTAGAGATCCACAATTAAAACACATCCCATCGTTAACTCTGCAAACACCAAGGTGAAACCATCCATATTGCTTACACTATGTTCTATTCGTATTCTTCACATTTCCCACACTAGCTACTGAAGGAGCTGGAGAACTTATTACTTGATTCCTTCATCTTCTTCTATGGAAAACCCGAAAAAGCTTTAGACCCACCATGTTTGTTGAATTTGTGCCTTTTTTCTTCGTTTCATCTCTTACTTTCACAAATTTCTTCTATTTTCTAAGCTCGATCGGACAATACCACAAATTCTTGGATCTCCACAGCTCTTACTAAAATTTTGATCTCATCTTTCAGTCATTCTTCAAAACGTACACACATATCTTCCTTGGTAGGTACTATCTCACGAGCATATTTGCTAAGGTGAACGAATTGTCTCTCATATTCTGCTATTGTTCTACTTGATTGCTTCAACTCAAAAAATTCTTTCTTCTTTCATTCTAGATAACGTTTGCTGATATACTTCTTTCGAAATTCTGATTTAAAGAACTCACAGTTGATTCTTTCTTTCAGTACTACTTCCGTTAATATGGACCACCATTGAAATGCTTTCTCCTTCAATAACGATACCGTACACCGTAAACAATCTTCAGAGGAACACAACATTTCGTCAAGCACCCTTTGTGTATGTTCTAACCAATACTCAGCCTCGGTTGGGTCATCACTTACATTACCACAAAATTCAATGGCTCCACACTTTTTAATTTTATCTATGGTCACTCTACAGACACATTGTTTGCTTGAACTTTGAGGGTGAGAAGAATGAGTTTGTGGAACTGTGGAATTTACCTTTAAGTATGCATCGTACATGTCATGCATCATACGAAGAAACGCATTAGGTGCTACCTCTCTAGATCTTTGCGGTCAAGTTTCATTCCATGTACTTTCCTCATCAGTAGGTGGAATAAAACTTTCTATCTCATCAGAATCTACTCGATTGGATCCCGACGACATCTTTTATCTATATACAAACAGTTTAAAAATAATCAAAAGCTATCACACTATCATCAGTCAGTAAAGTGGTATGTAATTCTAAACTCTATACATGCTACATTCAATTCGAGAACCAACTAAACCAAAGCTCTGATACCATTAAATTTAACACCTCTAACTCATATCTGTTGCCGAATTAGGTTTATAGAACATTACCGAACAAACAAAATATTTGAACTTATATTTCAATCATTATCATAATCACATTAATAAACAATCATTCACATACATATTGTCCCTAAATTTAGCCTTCGAGGTCCTAAATACACCTTAGAATCAAATCGGGACCTATTTTAAATCATTTAGAAAGTTTAAGAAAAAGTTAAAAAATTTTGACTATAGAGGTCACAAGGCTTTGTGGCTAGGCTGTGTGCCACACACGGCTGGGACACACGTCCGTGTCTCAGGCGGTGTAACCTTTGAATTAAGGACAAACGGTTGTGTCCTAACCCATGTCCTCACCCGTGTGACTCTATGAGTAGGGTCACACGGCCGTGTCACAAGCCCGTGTGCCAAGCTGTGTAACACTCGAAAGGCCCACACACTTGTGTGCTAAGCCGCGTGCTAGGCCGTGTAACTCACTGACTTGCATACAAAGTGATTCTCAGATGAAACACGACCGTGTTGCCAAGGCGTGTTCCACACACAGCTAAGACACACGCCCGTGTCTCAGGCCTTGTGAACCCAATATGAACCTTAAACAACAAGTTTACCATTTCAAGCTTACTTGCGACCTAAATAAACCATTTTCCATCTAAAAGACCTATTCAAAGGGACCAAAATCAAGCCAAAAACATGCTAAATCATTCTTCTAATAGTCAACAAATATTCCACTCATAGCCACCTCAAACACATACAAATAAAACTTACTTAAAGATGCCAAAACCTATCACAAATCCAAATATCATATCTCATTCCATACTAAGCTTATAAACACAACACAATTGAACATTCATGATCCAATACTTTGCACCAAAATGCTTTATACATCTACTATTAAAAGTGTTCTAAAAGGACTTATCTACCCATTCATTATAAGTCCAACACTATTTGTTAACAACAAGCAAAAACATACCAACTTTAACATTTACATATTCACTAAAAGTCATAATACTAAGGCCCTATCTTATTACATGCCACTTAACCAACTACTAACAAGTACGAAAATGGCTACCGAGATGATGATGATAGTGTGTGCTTCCGAGTCGATCCAATCAAATCAATGGTTCCAAAAGTCCTACAAAAACAAATCAAACTAATAAGCACAAAGGAGCTTAGTAAGTTCGATAAGTAAACTCATTTGCTATCAAATAATGAATTTCCAAGGATATTAACTTTAATTACACCGGTAATAAGCCTACTAGGCACTAAGCCTGAATAACATCGGCACTAAGTCTGCTAGGCACAAAGCCTGAATAACACCAACACTAAGCCTGCTAGGCACAAAACCTAAATAATGGTATAACTCAAAATTTAAACATCATTTTATAACAGGCTAAAAAGATTTAAATCATTAATAAGGGACTTAATTCAACTTTACATAAACGTAAAACGAACTTACAAGACTAGACTGTATTAATTGTAAAGCACCGGAATTAATCTGAAATCTTTCCTTTTCCACGATCTTCAACCCGTTCATGACCTAAAATTATAGTTTCATTCAATTGAGTGCTTCTAAATATCAATTTAATCCATAATTCATTTTATGCAAAATTACCATTTTACCTCTAGCAATTTATTTTTTCATAATTTAGTCTTTAAGGTCATAAATTGAAATCTAAACATTTTAATCCCCCATTCAAGCTAACCGAACTTATTAAGGACTTATATCAACCCAAATAAACCATTATTTCATAAATTTAACATCAATTTTACCATTTTTACAAATCGATCCCTAAATACAAATTCAATCAAAACTTACTTTACAAAACTTGTTTATTTATCAACAAAGATTCATAATCTAGAATTAAACATCAAAAATCATCCAAGAACATTTATGGCATAACCCTCAACCTTTAACAGTTTTACAAATTAATCTCAGGGCTAGCTAGATTAAACTAAAATAACTTTAAAAACATAAAAATCATTAAAAACGGGGCAAAATTACATACCATGCACTCAAAGTTAGCTTGGCCCAATATCCCCTTTCTCCAATGGTGTTTTTAGGTTTTTGAATTAGCAAAAGATGAAGATGATAATGTTTTCTCATCTTTTGTTATTTAATTTCTTTTTAATTACCAAATGACTAAATTAACCTTTAAAAACCATTAAAATTTCAATAAAACCATGCCATGTATATCCAGTAACTCATTCAATGGTCTAATTACCATTTAAGATTCCATAGCTATTTGACTCCTTTAGCTATTAGAACACCATTTTTACCCTTTTTACTTTTTAGTCCTTTTTACTTAATTTCTCATGCAAACATCAAAATTTCTTACCAAAATTTTAATACGACCTTACCAATATCCCATAGACATTAAAATAATAATTTACTTGTCAGATTTGTGGTCCTAAAATCATTGTTCTGATTTCACTGAAAATGGGTTGTTAGAGTATGATTTGATTTTTGGTAAGCATAACTTGAGTCTGATATTAAGCATGTATGATATATACATTCTGGCATCTTTTATATATGCATTTATGTGCATTTGGGATGGGATTGTATATATGGAGGAAGTGTGAACGAGTATATGTTTCTACCGTATTTGGTGGCACAGCCACACATATTTCTGAAAGAGGCGATAATTCGCCTAGTGATCTGGCAGCTAAGCTGCAATTATTCTAAAAAGTGCCATACCGGCACTAAGTGGTGTGTAAGGTTGGATGAGTTTTTTTACCCTATATGGTGTGTAGGATGGTTAGAGATGGTTTGTAGAAGATAGGGGGTAGGATTGTAAATTTGCATCTGGTTTTGATTCTGAATCTATATAAGATAAATGTTTTGTATCTGCTCTGTCATGATTATGTTTGAAATTAAGTTTGTTTTGTTTAAATTTGCACATTGAGTTTCAAAACTCATTCTCGATTTGTCTGTTTACTTTCAAGTAACCCTTATACTTAGGGTGGGTCGGTGCGACGTAAGCGCGATTAATAAATGTTGATAAATTATACTATTTGGTTTGACAGTTAGTATATTGGTTTTGATGGACTCTTTGGGACTGTTTTAAATTTTTGGATTGTATTTTCTGGTTTTTAACTGTTTTACCGATTTTGGTGGTTTTAGATTTTACTTGCGAAATGTTTAATTTTATAATAGTAAATCGTGTTTTAAAAATTGGACTCAAATATGATTTTTCTATTGCAAACTTAGATGGTTATAAATTATGCATACGTAAAAACAACGTTTTTAATAAGTCAGACTTCTACGTAACAAAAGCAAAAAACACCTTTTTAAGTGTAACATGTTTTGGGTTTTTGAATGATTTATGGTAACATCTCCAGATTTGGCCATAACGTCTAGGCCGTGTTTGGGGTGTTACAGGATGGAACTTTGATTTCACCCTCTCCCTTGCCCATCTCGGCTTCCTGAAGTGGAATTGTTCTCAAGGGGATTTCCTTCTCGCTCCTTAGTGAGATTGCACTATAATTCTCCTTTGAATTACCTCCAGTTGTGAAGGTAATTTTCTAGAATTTTGAGTCTCCAATTTATTAACTGACATGGCCAATTGAGGAATTTGATTGCCCAAATTTTGAATGTTTGCCTTTGTTTCCTTTTGAAGTTGATGAGTACTTTTAGCAAGGCTCTTAACAATATCTTCTAAAGACATACTTGAATTTGAAACTTGTTGTTGTGTGGGAGCTTGAGGTGGTCTAACAAAATTCTGAGGGGGATCTCTTTCTTGTCCTCATTGATTTCCATAGCTCAAATTTAGGTGATCTCTCTATCTAGGGTTGTAATGATTAGAAAAAGGATCATACTTCTTTTAGGGTTTACTCTACCCAAACATTAGCTGCTTGCACTAAATCATGTTGCAATGTAGGGCACATATCCATAGAATGTCCTTGAATTGAACATATTTCGCTAGCTTTTTCCATTTGCAATTGCCCTACATTCATTTGACGAGCCAAAGTAGTTAAGTCAAAAATTTGATTTTCGAAAGTATTAAAACTTACCTCATTAACTCGCTTAAGGGCTCCATCTGCTCTTGTTCCCAATTGTTGGGAATTTTCAGCCATGTTTGAAATTAATTGCTTGGCTGCTTCAGGTGTCTTATTCACTAAAGCACCTCCACTAATTGCATTTATCATGCTCTATCCATTAGTAACAATCCTTCATAGAAGTATTGGATTAGGAGCCGGTCTAAAATGGGGAAAACTGGCACACAATCGTTTGAACCTCTCCCAATACTCATACAAAGTCTCTCTAGTGAGCTGCGTTATGCCATTAATTTCCTTCCTAATGTTGGCTGCTTTAGACGCAATGAAGAATTTCTCTAAGATTAATCTTTTCATCTCATTCCATGTTGTTATTGATCCGGAGGGAAGATAATAGAGTTAATCTTTTGCTTGATCCTTTAAAGAAAGTGGAAAAGCTTTAAAATTGATTTTCTCATTGGTCACACCATGTGGTTTCATTCTGGAGCATACAATATGGAATTCTTTCAATTTCTTATGAGAGTCTTCACCTGCACATCCACGAAAAGAGGGAAGTAAGTGAATTAAACCAGACTTTAATTCAAAATCACCTTATATATTAGGAAATGTAATGCATAAATGTTGTTGATTCAAATCTGGTTCGACTAACTCCTTGAGAATTTTATCTGCCATGCTTTCTTCAAATTCTTCAACGATAAATATGCCAAAAATAGTCAAATTTGTCTTAGCTTCTTCTTTAAGATGTCTTTTTCTCTCTATAGTTTCTTTTCTCAATCTACGTGTTGTCTTCTCTATTTAAGGATTATACTGCAAATCATTAGTCTGAGAAGAACGAGTCATAAACAAAATAAACATATAAATTAAACAATGAGAAACTAAAATAGCTCCCCTACAACGGCACCAAATTTGATTGGGTTGTCGAAGCCCTTTAAAATAAATATTGATTCTCCTAAACTAACTTGTAGAAATAGTTTAATCAGGTCGAATCCCAATAGAGCTAAATTATTAGAGTCTCAAAGTTTAAAAAAATAAAAAAGGGGAATTTTGAGTTACTGAACTAATAATTAAAGATAAACAAGAAATTAATTAAAATTTGAATATTAAAATTAATGAAAATCAATTCTTAATAAACTTCCAATCCAAAGGTGTAAGTTCCATCCAACTGTAATTTTGATCATGGGCTTAAAAATCAATTTTTCATACTTAAATACTTAGTCTACTTATTCAAAAAAGCTTCAAAAAGAATAATTCTCATGATATAATTGATACAAACCAAGCATTCAGATCAGAGTTTACCATTGAACAACTAGCCATGGTAGCATTCCATATTAAATTCAATGAGAGCATTAAGAATTGTGAGAAGGACTAAACCAAAATCAATTAATTGAGGAAGCTATGAAATTGAGAAAGTTACAATTAAATTAATCTTATACCTTTATTTCCCTAAATTTTATCATGCAAGCTATGAAATTGAGGAAGCCACAACAACACACACATAAGCCAACTCCTTTCTATTTATATCAACCATTTATGACAATTAAGGATCACAAACTCGTGGATGGAAATAGAAAATTTAATATAGAATTAAGGCGTCAATTTAATCAATATAAAAAATTTATAAGAATAAAAATAAAAAATAAAGATTAATTGGGTTTA
>CM025150.1:23964843-23989277 GCA_013467495.1 Gossypium gossypioides
ACCCTTAAAATATTTGCACTATTGATCCTTTAACTTTTCATATTTACACTTTAACCCCTCAAATTTTAAATATTTACTCATGGGTAACAAAACTTTTCTCACTTTTGCGAATTAGTCATTTCTTGTATTAATATGTCATAATATACTTTCCAATGTTGACAAATCAAAATTTTCCTTTTTTTGTCACTTTATTTCTTTATTTTACTATATCAAGTATACCTACTGTCTTACTGTAGCAACTTTCGGGATATTACAGATCGATTATGGTGTAATACATTTTTTTGACAACTTCTCAAACAGGTCGTCATTTCAGTTGTTCAAGAATTTTATGTGAATTTTCTTGAAGCCCAAGACAATAAGGTCTTTGTGAGAGGCGTGTACATAGACACCTCTCCAATTACGATCGAGGTCGTTCATAAAATACTTCGCTATGCCCTTAATTTTCAAAAATATTTAAACGAGCAGGTGGACTATGATGATATTATTAATTTCTTAAATGACGGTCATGGCAATTGGGTCCAAAAGTCAGTAACCTAGGAGCCATTGCGATTTCAGCAATCAATTATGACCTTGGACGCCAAAATATGGATGTACTTTATTAGTGCAAAATTGTTTTCTACTTAGCACGTCACGGAAGTTACCCATGATCATGCTATTTTCTTGTATGCTATCTTGTAGGGTTGACAAATCAACGTGGGGGACCAGATCCTCACAAACATGTGACAATGTGTCGGATGGCACATACATGGACTCCCATACCCGCACTTGATTACGGAGATGTGCATGAGGGCTGGCGCTGCAATTGATCCCGAGAAACCGACTTGTCCACCAAAAGGTGTGCTAAACGATATTTTTTACAATCAATTTTGTAATCAACCTCTGGTTAGGTAGAGAGGCGAAATGAATAGGTGGCTACACATAGGGAGTACTCTAGAGACTATGGGCTCTCGAAATCGATAGAAGCTCCCCAACCCGTTCCCCCACGGGTATACCGAACTTAGGGGATTCCAGAAGATTCAACAACCAAGGAGATGATCCGGCATATGTTGGCCTATATTGAGTGCCAATCAAGGTGGATGGCCCATTATGATGAATGAGTAGGCTTACTCGACTTTGGGTGGCCACTATTCTGGACCACTTTGGAGAATGCTGACCTCTAATTCCACTACCACGACCCCAATGAGGGGTCTCAACTCACGACCCACCTTACACCACGACCCCAATGAGGGATCTCCACTTACGACCCACCTTACACCACTCGACCCATACAAGCAAGTCCATCCACATCGAGAAGGGATGCGATGAGGTTTGTCTCAGTTGAGCGTGATGGTATCATGGATGAGTTCAAAGACGACCATTTTACTAATCTATAAGGGGTTTTTCCTTTTTTTTCAATTTATTTTTTGTTTTAAAAAAATTAGGATAGATTTTTTTTTCCATTGTTAGAAAAAAAATACTCATTTTTGCACAAAAGACTTGCTAAAATGTTTTTATTTATGAATACTATATTGTACCTTAAGAAATGGAGAGACAAGGAAGGCGAGAGAAGTGGATATAATGTGGTGAGCTAAAAGAGATAATTAGGTTAGTATCGAGTTCTATATAATGTTCCAAACTATTTTCATGTTTAACCTATGTTTTAGAGTCAATTCTTCAAATCCTAACCAACCTAAGCCGCAGAATGTTATAAGCCAAAGAGTCCTATGTAACCTAAGTGATATGACTCATGAATGAAAATTAAATTTAATATTGACATATCTACCCGCTTGTATTCTTCAAACATAAATGTATATTTGTGTACTTTTTTAGATGGAATAATATGCTTAGCATTCTTGAATTTGTTTTCTTTCTAACTTAATGAACTAACATTTTTGATATTGAAAACCGTAAGTTAATTATATATCGTGCTAGAATTATGTGTTTAATCACATTATCTTGTTTATATTCTTTCGAATCAATCTCATGTATGAAGCATGTTCAAGCACTGTCTAGTTATTTTATTTTCTTGCTTTTGTGTGTTTTTGTTTTGTTACTTGAAGACAAGCAACGAGTTATGTGTGAGAGATTTTGATCTGCCACAATTCGTTGTCGCAAATTAGTCTTTTCGACACTTAACGAGCTTGTTTTCTAGATGTTTTACGTTTATTTATTGCATTTCCAACTTTCATAGTTTAGACTCAATTATTTGTAAAATAAGTGTTTCTATGCATTTTTTAGTATTTTAACAACCCATAAGTCTAATTCAGGCCTCGAGAATGACTAATAGGCCATTTGAGTGCGTAGGATGCCATTTTAGGTCGAGGAGCACAAGGGACAATGGTGGTGTCAAGACACAGGGAGGTTCGTGTCGCAACACCGAATAATGAAGTTGCCAAGGCTGAAAATCACCCCACGTCTTGATGAGGGATTTTCCTCACATCACAACGACGTAAAGAATATGGGAAGAAAATCTCGGCAGCGACGTTACTACGAGGAGTTCCTTGTCGTCACGACCAAAATTGGAAATATTCAGTCAAATTTGGACGACCACTTAAGGTTATGCTTCGTAATTAAACCTTAATAACTCTAGGGGTGTTTTAGACACCTAACGCCTTAATGTATGCCTATGCATACTTTAGTTTAGAAAGGGTGAGACTAGTTACACCTAGATTAGACAGAAAATTTTATTTACTTCATTTTCCTTTAGTTTATTTTTATGTTCAATTAGTCGGAATTTTTCCATTCCAATGTAAAGACATTTGCAAGCGGATATTGTTCTCGAACTGTGCTTCAATTATATATCCACAAGCATTCTCTTTTCCTTTATTCTTTATTATGTTATTTATCTTTTGTTAACTTGGTCAACTAATCTTATGTATGAATATCAAAATAAAATCATATGCATATTTTATATCTTGTATGTTTCGATTATGGATATGATTTATTAATTAAGTAATTATTTACCTAAAATTGAATGTTTATTCAATAGTATGTAGTATACTAGGAAGTGACGCCCCTAATAAAATATCTAGACAGCTGAGACTGAAAGGGTATCCTGTCGAGTATAGCTTGTGCCAAGCAGTGAGACCAAAAGGGTATCCGTATGTCTAGGAAGAGACTGAAATGGTGAATTAGGAGGTAATCCTTAGTGAAGATGAGACCGAGAGGGTATTCTTAGCTAAAGATGGTAAATCACTCAGTTGAGGGTAATTAGCAACTTAATTAATAATTAGGGGTTTAATTGATCATAGCCGAAAACTCACATCATCGACACTAGGAATAGGAAATTTCATTAGGATATCTTAAGTTACTTAAATTCCATTAGGTCATTTTAGATTAATTAATTTCATTAGTTTAATTAATATTTTAATTTCGCATCAATACTAATAATTTGTGATTTCATTAGATTAATAATTATTTTCTATAATTAATTTAATAATAATTTTTTCCAATCCGTAATCCCTTGAGTACGATCTTCAAAATACTTCTCGGAGTGTGTCGTTGTAACACTTTTCTATATTATAACTTGACCCATATACTTACGGACACCACTGCTTAATTATATTATCCTTTTGTTGCAGTATTTCCAGTTTAGACGTTTGTGCGTCTGGTGGTTGTTAGCTGGCCGAAGTATATATTCACGAGATAGTTAGACTTTACGGCGTACTTGTGTCTATTATCTCCACTCGAGACCCTTACTTTGCCTTGAGATTCTGGAAGCAGTTACATTAACCCTTAGGTATGAGGTTTATTTTCATCATGGCTTTCTATCCTTAGTTTGATGGCCAATCAAAGAGAGTTATTCATGTGGTGTAAGATATGTTGCGAGCTTGTGTTATTGATCTCTAATTTGGTTGGGAATGTTTTTACTGTTAGCTGAATTCGTGTATAATAATAGTTTCCGAACGAGCATTCAAATGGATCCGTATGAGGTATTATATGGCCGATAGTGTAGAATTCCCTTATGTTGGTTAGAATTGTGTGAGAAAAAAATTATCAGGCCATAATTAATTCAAGAAGTAAAAGATATAATAAAGGTTATCTGAGATAGATTGAAAGTGCCTTCTGATAGTTAGAAGTCGTATAAGGATCTGAAATGGAAAGTTATCAAGTATTCAATGGGTAATAAGGTATTCTTTAAGGTTTTTCTGTCGAAAAAGATCATGTGCTTTGGCTGCAAAGGGAAGTTGAGCCTCATGTATATTGAGCCATATGAGATCATTGAGAGAGTTGGACCGGTTGGATATCGCCTAGCTCTTTCATCAAAATTGCAAAAGATTCATGATGTATTCCTTGTATCTATACTCTGATGATATCTGTCCGATCCATCTCATGTTATACCATTTGAAGCAATTGAAGTTCAATATGATATATCGTATGAAGAAGAACCGGTCAAGATATTAGCTCGAGAAGTGAAAGAGCTAAGAAATAAGCGCGTGCCATTGGTGAAAGTCTTTTTGCCTAGTCATAGTGCAAAAGAAGTGACTTGGGAACCCGAGGAGGTAATGAGATCCCAGTATCGCTACCTTTTTCCAAGTAAATTTTGGGGATGAAATTTCTTAAAGGAGGAGAATTGTAACAATTTGGTTTCCAATGGTGTCAAAAATTGTAATTTCAAAACTTCATTTTCGTAAACTAAGTCAATAAATAAAAAAATTGGGATATTTATGTAGTTAAAATTTATGAATTGAAAATTGGTTAGACTATTTCACCGAAATTACGATTAATTAAGACTTAAGGACTAAATTGTAAAGTCTAATCGCTATAAATTTTTAATTGACTAAAAGCTTAGGGACTTAAATTGCAATTATAGAAAAGGCCAAAATTGTTAATAAATCATTCTTAAAATTGTTATTGGACGATAATGATGTATGTTAATTAATTTAAGAAATTAAAGATTAATTAGCTAAAAATATAATTAATTAACATTTAATCTAGGTATATATAGTAAACATTAGCGGGAGATGACATATTTTCATCATCTTTCCAAAGCCAACTATGGCCAATGAAGAAGAAAACCCAAGCTTGCAACTTTTCCGTTCGACCATAAATTAGGTATGATAATCAAGTCCTTTTATTATAATTTTTTTTAGATTTGAGGTTATAAGAGCTTGATTTAGCTAGCCCATGTATGAATCTGTGAAACTATTAAAGTTTTAAAAAGTTTCTGTTGTTAATTTCTTGAAGAGCTAAGTGTGAAATCGATAGAAATTAATCTTAGTTTATGGTAAGAACTAAATTGTAAAGCTTAATTATTAGTTTTGTACATTAGGGACCAAATTGGATAAAATGTAATTCTTTATGAAATTTTAGTAGGAATAGAAAGTAGAGGGTCCCTAATGAGTATCTGTGAAATTGAATTTTAATTCGAAGCTTTAGATCAAAAGTTATGCTTGTCTCGATTTTAGGGACTAAATTGAATAAATTGTAAAATATTTTTAACTTTGTAATTGAATACAATTTAAATGGACATTGATAATGTGCCATTATTTAATTATTATTCATAGCTAAATATGACAATAAGTCGTTGAGAGGGAAAGGAAAGGCGAGAGCTGATGATGAGTGGCGCGAGCTTTCAATTTGTATTTCTATGATTCAGGACAATTTAGTTACTGCATAATTATGACATTCTACATTATATAATGTTATGGTGAGTTATCAATAGTTTTTTTAATTGAAATTCTATAATTGAGATTGAATATTGCGTTAGGGACTAAATTGAATAAAATAGAAAGTTGTATGATTTAATTTATATATGATAATTGGTATGAAATTGAGTTAAAACATGTTATATTATATGATTAAATGATGAATTAATGATGAATTGAGCATGCTAAAGTATGAATTTAATCGTATAATGAAATTGGAAATTTGGTTACCTTATTAACTGTGTGGATAGGGTCGAATATAGTTTGCATGCTATAGGTTCAAGATATTGATTAAAAAAACCATCGTTTCCTGGCAACCTGAGGTGGTAGGTTTTATATGTAGAGTCATCGTTGTCAGGCAACCTAGGGTGGTAATATGTACATGTTTAGCGTCATCGTTGTTGGGCAACCCGAGGTGATGGATCCATGACTCCATTCTAAGCTTGTATCGAGTTAATAGGGTTTTAAAAACATGAATTGAATGTATGATATATGAAATGAAATATAGTTGAATTGTGTTATACAATAACATGTGAAAGATCGTGCGAAATGAGTTAAAAATTAGCCCTGGGGGTCGATTGAATATGAATGAGCTAATAGGCTCAAAAACATTTGAAATGATGATATGAAATTGAGTATATGCTTATGAATGAACAATGATATGGAAAGTGCATTTTTACATAATATTAATTGCATTTTTAGATACTTATGTATTGAATTGAACTACAAAAATGGATAGGTGCAAGTTATGAGATCATGGAAGTTTTAACATGAATATGTATGTGATTTGGTTATAATTGAATTTAATTAGAATGTTGCATTGATTTATATAAGTATATATATACTTGTACTTTATTATCTTGAATCATAGAAATACCACTGAGCATTTTCACTCAGCGTATGGTTTGTTTTCTCTACGAGCGGGTATAGTTTATTCCCAAGAGTGTATGCAGTAAATTCAACATCTAGGAAGTGATCCCCGATTCAACATAGTTTGTAAAATTCCATTTTGTTTAGGTATGGCATGTACTTAGGTTGAATGGGTTTTTGGCGTAATAATAAGATTTTGTGATCATTTGAAGTTATAATTTGGTATAGGGAAATGGTCATATGGTTGCAATATGTATTTGAGTATAATGCAAGGTTTGAAATGTATAAACTATTGACTTGTCCATGACCTATTTGATTATGTGTACATGTCAAATGTTTGAATGAATTGTACAATGATATTAGGTTATAGGTTGTACGGTCTTGATGAAATGGTAGTATGACATTAGCACATTTATGAATAAGGTGCTATGGTTCATAGTTGAGTTCATGAGATTTGTGTATTTGGTTGGAATTATGACATGGAAGGGTGATTTTGTTGATTAGGAAATTGTAGGTTGGTGTAAAATTGGTACCATTTAGAAATAGACAGTCAGGTCGCGGCATCAATCATTTTTCATTGCAACGAGGCCAAGTCAGTATGTCACAGTATGTTGCATCATAAGGGTCGTGATGAAGAACCCATTGAATTTGCAATGTCAACTTGTGATTTTGAAAATATTACAAATTGGTCCTAATTCAACCTCGAGTTAGTGATAGAGCTTTCGTAAGCTCGTATAAGACCTGAAAATGATTGTTTATTGTATTGTATACTTCTATTTCTCGTAAGTAAATGTTCAATGGTATGATAGAATGTAATGGATTGTAGTAGCTCTAACAATGAATGTGACATCTTCTAAATCAAACCTTAGATCAGGTCGGGTATGGGGTGTTACATTAATATTCTATTTGTGTAATAAAATTCAAAGTTTTATTAATGTATTTAAGATTGACTACTTAAGATATTTGGTGTATTTATTGGTGGTGAATGTGTTGAATGTGTTGGATCTAGTACTCTTAGTGTAGTATTTTCATCTATGTATAGTTTTGAAAAAAGGTTGATTAATAAAATTATTCATCAATTACATTAATACCCTTTTTATATTGTCTTCACGTGGTTTTTGCATGTAAAGAAAAATAGAAGCAAATATTACCTCACTGATTGTCTGATCTTTAACCAATACTAAGCGGTATCAAGTTTAATTGGGGAGATGACTTTTCTTGGGTATCGAAGCTGGTGACTCCCAAAAGATAGAGACATAGATATGACTGACAGGATTGACACTACATCAGATTGGACCCAAGAAGAATAAATCCTGAATCTGTTTATGCATTTGTTCACTTGTGATGATAAAAAAGCATACCTTAATCCTGAGTGGATGACAAACTATATATATTTGACTCGTATACTTTGATGTAAGTAAAAGCTCGGGTTCAAATAGATAAGGAACCAAAAGCTGGTGCGTTGGGTATATGGCTTCTACATTATGTAGCGTCATTCACAATAATGAAATTCATAGCCCGAGATATGGGTAAATGACATCCTCTTATTGACATTACATGGTTGATGAAAAGTAAACGTTGCCACAGGTCATTCGTCTTTGTGATGAATGAAATTATCCCAAAGAGATTAAGAATATCCTATGAGGGTAACAAACTTATGACAAGGTCATTGGAAGAGCACTGATCGAGTTGTTTTTGTAATGGTATGTCATTAGGCAGAGCTCAGTTACGATACTATAGTGGAATAACTTTGTGACTAAATGAGTTTATAATTAATAGGCAAAAGTTGGAACTTAATTATAAATAATTTAAGCCCTAATAAAAAAATATCCAATTGGTCCCTTCGCTAGCTCGTTCAAACTAGAAATGAATTGCATGTTGAATCAAATGAAAAAAAAATGGATAGAAATGGTAAAGTTAGAGAAATAAAAAACATTTGGAAATAAATATGTTTTTCTCTAAATAAAAATGACCTGGAAAATGAATTTATGGATTTTTGAATTATTATTTATTAAATAATTGAAGTTAGAAAATGAAAATAAATTTATTTGTCATGGTAAAATCCGTTGAATGTAGTAATATTAAATATATTTTCTCATAAATTCTTTTACAGTAATGTCATCATGACTTTAATGGAATTAGAATTGGGTTGAGAAAATTATTTAATTGGGAAATTAATTTATTTAACTGGATTTAATATGTTTATTTTGGGAATAGAAAAACAAATATCGAGTTGGATTGAATTATAAAGTACTGTGTTAAAAGTCCAATAAGTACTTGTAATTGAATCTGTTATGGGAGAGGCCCAAAATCCCCTTATGTTTAAAGAGAGAGACGACAAACCCTAGTTTGTTTAACTAGGGTTGTCACCCCACCTAATCCTAGCTAGACTAGGAGTTCGTTTTCCTATTGAAATAGACTTCTACAACTCAATAAGGGTTTCACCTATTCTTTTTATAAATAGATGGCACCGGTAGAGCTCACATACAAAACTTTAAGATATTGTTATTCTACCCAAAAATAGTGAAAGTTTATTCTCTGAGTATTAATTATATTTTCTAGAATAACAATTCTGCTGGTTTTTATTGAGAAAAGTTTTGCTTACACACTGAATGTAAAGAAAACTATTTTTGATTCTACATTTGATTCGAATCATTTGAGCCCACACTCGAAGCAATTTATGGTACGAGAATAACGGAGAAGGTCATTCGGTTGAAAGTCGAGAACAAGAAGGATCCATCTAGCCAAATACACATGTGCGATTTTGGTAAAAAGTTTATTTCTATAAATATCACAACCCGGCTCGATTTTCAAAATTTTTATTTTCCATTATGCTAGAAAACCATTTTTATATTGGATTTTTTCAATAATTGGTATCAAAATGTTAGGTTGTACTATATTTGTAATATAAATCGAGATAAAAAAATTTTCTCTCTTGTTCATGTGTGATTAATTTTGATAAGATGTGGCATTCTTGTAATTGTATGCATGCTTAGGGGAATGTGTGCGAATGAATGTATGCAATTATTTTATTGTTATGTATGATAAAGTAATTTCGCCAAAGTAGTGATTCTAAGAAAATTAAATGTAATTTTATTAATATCTCCACGCAGGATTTAATTTCATTATTTTAGAATAAAATATGAAAGCCGAAAATAGACATAGGATTTATGTAATTTTTGACAAAACCTAGAGATCCGAGACGCATTGAAGCGGATCGAGACAACACAAACCGACCCAGCCAAACTTGTAATGTATCAGCAATGGTCTAACAATAGGAGGCTGTTGGTGGTTCGATGGTGATGTTTGACGACAAGGGTCATCAATGGTGGTTCGACAGTCGGCAACAGTCTGACTTTGTCAGCGGTGGCAACGAAGATAAGGAAACTATGACGGAAAGATGGTGATGATGGAAACATGAACCGATATCGCAAAAAAAAGTATGTGGTGGCAAAATAGAAGACCCAAAGTATGCTTTGGGGTGAATTTTTTAATTTTTATTTTTTCTATGATGGAATCATGGAAATTTTGATTGGTCAGGGTCATTTAAATTTTTTTCTTTTATTTATGTGATAAGCATGATGATATTTATTTGATTGTGAATATATGTTATTGCATATGTATGATAAGCATGCCATCTAGTTTAGGGAAATAATGACACATATACTTGTCATGCAGATATTGACCATTCATGATTGAAATTGAACGTTAAAAGCCTTGCATGTTTCATTTTTAAAATATTGAGTGGAAGAAGGTCCCAAAATAAGACCTACGACCTCCATCAATGTTCTCTTGTGATGACATCATAATTTAACTACCCCACGGTAGAATAATCATATGAACCTCACTTAGGAGATTTCCTAAAACTACAAAGAATTGTCTTGTAATAGTTTGATAATTGGACTAACTCTGAGGTAGGTATAATCATGCGATATAACAAGAAGTTTTTTTCTTAACAGAGGACAACTAGTCACATCATATTACTCAGTGATATTGTCCCATGATGACTCATTTGTGGTGCGTGATGCATTAGGTGTTTAGTTGATGTTTCTACACTCAAGATTTTCTGGTTAAGTAACTTCTCACGATGCTCTACTTAAGTTAGAATGATGGTCAAACATTAAACAATTATTAGCACGTTTGAATGCCTAAGGAATTAGGTTAATGTACTGATTGGATGAAAATTCATGTTCTTACTAGTTGATCATGATCACCCCACAGTGGCTTGATTCAATGGTTGTAGAAGTTATCGTTGAACCCCTTACAAATGTTTTAAAGGTTTAATGTAAGACGCATGCATTATCTTAATGCATATTTTATTATTGCAAAATATTTTCAAATATTCGCTTAATACTAAGATAAATGAATGAATGTTTTATTTTCAAATAAAAAATGACACATACTCTCTTATTAAATATACTCACTAAGAATAAAATGAACAAAAAGAACTATAAGGAATGAAAACGGAACTTGATGATTGCCCTAAGTTGTGAGAAACTAAAAATTGTCATTGACAATAAATGCCCTCCGACCACTTAAGCCGAGGCTAGAAAAAGCTAGGAGGAGTCTGATTAGATAGCTCGTTGCTATATGCTGGCAAGCGTGACCAACACCCTTTATAAGCAATTGGAGAGTTGTAAGACTACCAAAGTGATTTTAGACAAACCAGAAGGTAGGTTCGGAGGCCAAGCTACCTTGGCTCGATAGTCGATTATTATGAGTTTGATGAATGCCCAAAAAAGCCTGACACTTTGATCAAAGACCGTATGATTACTCTTATGGGATACTTTTCTAAGATTGTGGATAATAAGGCCACTTTGGACTAGAACACTCAGATTGCGATGGTGTTCAAGAGCTTGCCTAAGGATTTTGTAGGCTTTCAGGCCATATAACATTGGGAACAAGAATCTGATGCTTACACAACTCATGAAGGAATTACAATCCTATGAGTTGATGTTGAATGGCGGTTAGTTGGTCTGAAGAGTAGAAGCAAACATAGTTTTTGCTTCTTCCTTAAAAGGGAATGGAAAGTGTACTAAAAAGAGCAAGGCTAAGTTCCTTGAGCCATCACAAGTGGAAAGAAAGAGAACAAGGAACCTAAAGACTTATAAGTATAAATGCTTCTTTTGTAGCAAGAAAGTGCACTTCAAGGCAAACTACAAAAGTAGAAGGAATACCTGGCCACCAAAGGCAAAGGTGTGGAACTCTTTATGATAGAAGCTTGTTTAGTGAAGATTTAATAGACCACTGGGTCATTGATTTTAAAGTCACTAATCATGTGTGTGTTTCTTTACAGGGGTTCGAGGAGACGAAAGATCTTAGAGATAAGAGTTTATCGTTGCGAACCAAAAATGGGACAACTGTGGCACCTGAAGCAGTGAGAGATTATTTTGGAAGATGTTTTCTATGTACCAACTTTCAAAAGAGACTTGATTTCTGTTGCATGTTTCTATAAAAACAACTTGATCGTGACTTTTAATAATAACATTGCAATATTTAGAAATCGCAAACTTATTTGTAATGGATGGATTCCAAATAATCTCTATTTTATCAAAGCAAAAATATACAAACTACTATATATTAAAATTTCAAATAAAAGACTTAAAAGTTCTCACTCTAATGAGGCGTACCCTTGGCATTTTAGACTTGGTCATATTAACCAAGAAAGAATCACTAGACTTGTGAAAGAAGGCACTTTAAGCTTGCTTAAAAAAGTTGACCTTCCATAATGAAAATCTTGTTTGGAAGGTAAGATGACTAAGAAATATTTTAATGCAAAAGGAAGGAGCGTTGTGAAACCTTTAGAACTTGTGCACACTAACATATAAGGTCCCATAAGCGTCAGTGGAAGAGGTGGTTATGAGCTATCACATCCCAAAACCCAGCCTAATAGTTTTGTGTTAGTAGAATTGGGTCCTTAAACTAGGGGTTGAGTTAGCTATCTGAATTACGATCGTAAGTGAGTAATTAAAGAATTAAAGTGGCATATTTGGGTTTTTATTTTATTAACTAGCTTAAAATGAAATTCAATTTTGAGGTCTAATTTGAAAAAAAAATGATTTTAATTGATTTAGGACCTTTTTGAGAAAGAGGAGAACAGGAAGTGACCAAAAGGAGAAACCCACTGTCTTCACCTTCCTCTCTTAAACCCAAACTATTCAAAAGTTTTTCCAAAACCTAAATTTAGATTGTCTATTTTTAAAGTATATTTGGATTTAAAAATGGTAGATATGAAAATATTGAGTAAACTTGTGTTTTCAAAGTTATTTTTTATTTATTCTAACCTAATTAGAAGTTATTTCACTTCTAGTTGATAGTTCATAACCAAATTTTTAAGAATCAAGCATTTTCCACTTTTACATGTTCTTGAAAGCTTCAGTTTTTCGAAAAATTTAGGACCATGTATTTAGGTGAAATTAATTGATTGGTTTTGAAATTAAATGATAATTAGGATGTTTGGACTCAAAATAGAGGTTTAGAAATGAGGTTAGGGTGTCAAAACTTCAATTTTGACAAAGCTAGCTAGTTTTTTGTAATGAAATAGGAAAGGCTTGAATTTTGTATTTCTTGTTGATTAGTTGTGTTCAAGTCTATTTTTGATGAGTTTGGAATCTGTTTGTTATGTTTTTTAAGTGTTAGAACAATCGGAAGCCAATACGAGCAAGTCTAAAGGCAAATAAAAACTTGTTTGAGCTTTCAGCTTGTAAGCAGAAGCGTAATTGGTGAGTGTCTGGAATCGCTGCCTGTATGCGCGATTCATAGTGTTAATCGGGAGCTTAGGAATAACCTAAACCCTATCCTAAATTCCAAGTGTAATCCTTTCTTATACTTTTTGTCTTGTTAAAATATGCATAATGTTCGTTTAATTATGGAATGTGATGCTGATGTGACAGGTAAAGTAAGTTAATACTGGTATGTGGTATTTGATAATCTAATTTTAATGCATTCATATGTGAATGGAGATGTGATGGCTCAATAAGCGTAATTGTGGTACTTAAAGTGCAATTAAATGTGAATCTGATAAGTGTGCTTTGTATACAAATTGTGATGTGAATTAATGTTTATGAATAGAGATTAAGTGCATAAGAGCATTAATTAAAAGTGTCTTGACGAATACTTTGGCCTTGTGATCTTGTGAAACCGTTGGATATAGTTTGCATGGCATAGGATTGTGAGTACTCAGCCTTCTATTTTGTTTTTTGGGCATTGAGACCCCAGGACAGGCTAGAGGGATAAGGGAATGTTGAGCTAAGCTCCATTCAATGGGTTATGTTGGTGTGTTGGAGAGTGTTTAACTTTATGCTACACTATTGGGATATGCTAGACTGTTTGAGTCATTGGTGTGATGGAGATCTGTGTATCTAATGTGTGGTGATAAAGTCCACTTTTATGTTTCATGTTTCCAGGTTGTCGAATTATCCTAAATTGATTAATATATGAAAATGTTGTATGTAAATGCATGTGAATATATAAGCTAGACTTTTGAGTCATTAAAGCATGAATACATTGTTTTGTCTTGATGAATTATCGTTAAATTAATTATATATATGAGTTGAGTGTATGTGAGAGTATTGTTAGTTTTATGATTTAATGAAGCATGAATATGTTAATTTGACTTGATTAGAATATGGTTGTGAATATGTTGTAGTATGCTCTTGTTTAACCTTTGATGTTGTGTATGCTTAGTGGTAGTTTCGAATATTCACTGAGCTTGTTTAAGCGCACACACTCTTCACTAAATATTTGCAAAGAAGTAGGTTTTTGGGTGTCATAACCAACACCCAACCCAGTAAGATATTGTCCGCTTTGGGCGAACATAACCCTCACGACTTTGCTCTTGAGAGCGTCCATACACCCCCAAAAGGCCTCTTACCATTTAAGTGTTGCTACCCCTTTATATAGCCCAGGTTTCTCCCATGCTTTGCCAATGTGGGATTCGCATAGAGTGTTACATTTACCCCGTTAGGGACTCAACATCCTCGTTGAAGTTTGCCCCACCATCGCTCAAGAGGCATGACGAGTGGCTCTGGTACCAATAAATGTCATAACCAACACCCAACCTGGTAAGATATTGTTTGCTTTAGGCATACATAATCCTCATGACTTTATTCTTAAGAGCGCCCATAGACCCCCAAAAGGCCACTTACCACTTAAGTGTTGCTACCTATTTATATTCTCTATCTGTAAGGGGTCAAAGGCAAGCACACAACCTCAACTAAATCAGACTCAAAGGGGGCGTGGTAATAACAGAGCTGGTAAATTTGGGCAAAGAACAGCTAGTCAAGGTGTGAATAGCACTGATGCTAGACAGCCCACCTTGGTTTATGCAGTGATATGCAGAGAGGACTGTGATGTAGCTGATGTTATCGAAGGTACTTTTAAGATCCATTTTAATTGTGCCTTGCATTGATTGAGAATTGGTATTACCAAAATGTTTGTTGTTAATAGTGTATCTATGAAATTGAGAATTTGGAAATAAGGAAATCGTTAGTGATATTTCTATAGATAGTCCCTTGAGACAATACGTGTAAGTAAATAGGAAATCTATTTCGAGATTTAGGGTGAAGTATTGGAACTACATTGGAATCAAAGTTGTGCAGCGAAAGCATGGTGGTTGGTTTAGAAAGAAGAGTTATGAATTTTTTGGATAAGTGAATTGGCATGACAATAGGAATCTCTAGGACGAAATTCTTTTTAAGGTTAGTAGAAATTGGGTTAATGAATCAAGAATGGTCACATCTGAATTTTTTTTAGATGACCTTCGCACATTTGATAATAAATAAATATCAATTATAGTGATTGAGTAGTGGTGGAGTTGTCCTTGATGATTTGAGTTCAAACCCCTTCCCTCTCGTTAATTTCTTTCTAGTACAAATTTCTTTTAAACCCTTAGCAAAGGTCATCCCATGTTTTTAAATATTTTCTCTTAAAATGATAACAACCAAGTGAGTGGTCAAGAGCTTAATTAGTTTCCTAAAGGTCTTATGTTCAATTCCCCACACTCCTAAATATTTACTTAATTTTTTTATGAAAAATTTAGCTAGTGTGAACACTCCTTACCGTCCAACGTAGTTACCATGCATGGGGAAAGATTCTTTCCTTGTGTTTGTGTTAACCTTCCCTTATTAAGCCCCTTTCTCACTCCCATGATCCCCTTTTTGCTCCTTTGTCCCCTCAACATACCATTATCTGCACGCTTACCTTGTGTGATGTTCATAAAACCTAGACAAGATGAAGAACACCCTTTTGTTCCATCTTTTCATTATTTTACTTTTCATTGCCATCCCCCTCCTTTTCTCCTCTCTTTTCTCTCCCCCTCCCCTTTTGCACTACCTTGAACCACCATTATTTTTATTTTGGCCTCCTTTCCTCCACTGTTAGCCACCACCATCCGACCTAAACACCACCACTTCATCACCCATCCTTCTCTTCTTTTCTTTTTGTTCCTCGACCACCCTTAGCACCACCCTGCACCACTGCGACAGCCACCATTTTTTTATTTTTCTCTCTTCTCTTTTCTCCTCTTTTAAGTGAGTGACCGAACCTATATTCTTTTTTTCTCCTCCGTCGAATTGTCGCCTCCATCATCGGAGCACCATCGTCGTTGCCACCGTCACTGTCGTAGCACCACCGCCGACGGTTGTGTTTCCTCCTCTTTTTTTCATCATTTTTCAACCTACATCATTTCTTTTATTAAATAAAATTTTGCACTATTTATTTCACTTAGTTTCTTAAATTTTAAGTATTTATTATGTAAAGATACTTTTAATCAACCCCCCTTTAGATCATTCAATTTTCCCGGATCGAAATCAAAACAATCCACCAATATCTCCTTTTCGACTGAGATAGATTAAGTACAAGGGTTGAATGAGAACCACTCCTCCCTCATTATTTCTCTCTTGACTGAATATTCATAAGAGTTATGGTGAATTTTTCCCTCGTTTATTAACTTTTAGTTATGATCTCTTTTTGAAGGTTCGATTGACATCAACAAGAAAAATCGTCAAACTCATGAAAGCAATTACGATTCTTAATTCACACAGGTGATCCATTGGATAGATCCAAGTGTAGGCATCTTAGAGAGTTGTAACACATCGGATCTTCAATCAAGTGTGGTTTTAAATTAATTAAAAAATATGAAAATATGTTTCATGTTGTTAAAATTTTATTAGTATTATTAAATGTTGTTATTAAGAATACTCTATGTATTCGAAAAGAGGAATAAAAACCCATCGAATTGGAATATCCAAGTAAGTGAAACTAAACTGTTGTTTTTGTGATTTGTATGATGTGTGATCTTTATTATTATTGATAAAAAATGTATGAAAATCTCATTCTCATGTTATGTGATGTTATGACATATGTGAGTTTCGCATTATTTATAAAATGTGAAATATTGATAAATATATTATGTAAATATGTGATTAGCATGTTAAGCATGCCTATGTGATTTTAAGTGATAAGTGATATAATGAGCATGTCTCACATGCCAAAGCGAAAAATTGATTTTTAAAGTGAAAAAGTGATTTTGTGGCAATATCACATGCATGGAGTGGGATATGTGAAAGGAGGAAGAAGTGGCAGTTTATCTAGGCTTGTCCACAATATTATAAAGTGGCAGTTTATCTGTAAAAGTGGTGGCTTGTCCATAATATTATTAAGTGGTAGTTTATCTTCATTACTCTGACACTGTTCACAAACTGGAGTGTTTGGATGGACGAGTTTTGGGGAACTTGATTGTGGTGTGTAGCGGTGATGGGTAGGATGTTTTAAATAAATTTGCATAATTTTTTTATAAAAATCACCATGATCATGTGCATAAAGTGAAATATTTACTTGATTGATGACTATGTGTTTATTTACATTTATTTGTTAAAAGACGCACATTGGGCTTTAAAAGCTCACCCCCTTTGTTGTTATAACCTTTCAGGTAATACTAGGCATAGGGCTTGGATTCAACATTCGGTGGAACCTCTCGGATGATTTTTTATGGATTTTTAAACTATGTGGTTTCTGTTTGTGAACTTTGGACTTTGGATACTTCTTTTATTTTGGTTTGTTGGTTATTTTATAACTTAGAAATGCTATGCATGCATGAAAAATTTATGTCATTTCAAGTCTTTTAAAATATGAAGTTTATTTAAACTATTTATGATTTTACGAGGTTTAAAACAAAATTATAATTCAAAATTTTCTAAGTAGTTTTATGAAAGTCCGCTACGAAAGATTTTTACCCAAAACCTTTTTAATAAATAATTATAATGCAAAATCATTAAATATTCAAAATTTTATGTTTTCACAAAACACCTCAACACTAGTCAATTTCAAAAAGTAAATAATTTCAAGCATTGTTAATGTAACTTTCGAGATTCGACCATAACATCTAGTCCGGGTTTGGGGCATTACATTCGATGTGAGTGGTACGACCAAAGAAGTGATTCTAGCAAAGCAATAAGTTTAAGTAGGTGGTGTTATAAACTTTGGGTATTTTGAATATAAGCAATTTTGGTTAGAGTTTTAGTTTTGATTATTAACATTATTTTAGTAATTCTATCTTGGTATTGGATTGACGGAATATGGATGTTGTTTCAGACTTCGTTTGTGACTAAATTGATGTTTGAGGTTAAGGTTGATAATGCATATTAGATATTCTTATTTAAATATATGGATGTGGCATGATAAATGTCTAAAGGATGTTAATAAGTTCGGTTAAATTAGACTATAATTGTATGTTGAGTAGAACATTGTTTTGAGCATGGATAACATTTTAACTTGTGAATTTTTGGTATTTTAGGAAAATGTATCGGTACTCGAGATACGAATATTGATACCTCGAAGTTGGGACATTTTCAAAATTTGACAGAATCCAACTTTGGTATCGATACCCATATACGAGTATCGATACTCATGGTAAAAATATATCAATACTTGCTCATTCGGTATCGGTACCTACGTGGTTTTTCAAGATTTATTAAAAATGAACCTTAATTATGTTTAAAACTATTTCTAATTCTATTTAAATGTTTAAATTAGCCATAAACTTTTCTTTAAATGATAATTTAGTAGTCGTTTCTCTTATTCGAAACCGTATATGCATGTAATTAGATTTCGTTGCTTGATGTAGTATCCTGTAACTCATGTCCAGCGATCGAACCGGGTAAGGGGTGTTTCATGAGTATTATGTAGCCTTTATTGATGATTATTACATATATGAATATGTGTACTTAATGCACCACAAGAGTGAAACCTTTGATAAATTCAAAGAGATTCGTGCGGAAGTGGAGAAATAATTAGGTTTACCCTTAAAGGCACTTCGGTTGATCGAGGTGAGGAATCTTTATCAGATTAGTTCTTAGGGTGTCTCATAGAGAATGAGATTCTATCCCAATTAATTTCGTTGGGCACTTTACAATAGAATAACATGGCAAAGAGAAAAAAATGAATGTTGTTAGACATGGTTTGTTCGATGTTAATTTCTTCAAAGCTATCAGTGTCCTTTTGGGGATATGCGGTACAAACAACTTGCTATATTCTGAATGATGTACCAACTAGGGTAGCATCAAAAAATCTATACAAATTGTGGCATGGTAGGAAGCCGAATCTATACCATTTAAGGATTTTTGGATTTTCGACCCATGTATTGGATTAAAATACGAGGAAGTTGGATTCACAGACAGAACTATGAATGTCTACAGTATATCCAAAAGGAACAATTGGTGGTTTTTTATAACCCGAAAGAGCTAGCTATGATAGTGTCAACTCATGCTACTTTCCTTGAGAAAAGTTACATGAATGACTTCAAACCTCGAAGTAAATAAGTACTCGAAAAACTTTTAGGAAATATACAAAACCTTTTGGAAATGGTTTCAAAACCAACTCCTAACAGTAGACTTGCAAACAATCAGTAGCATAGGGTGCTTCATCACAGTGTAAAGGTCTCTTATAGTTCTGATTTCTCTCAATCTGGAGAACTATTTTAAGCATTGAGTCTCTCGACTGGAAGATGATGACCCACTCACGTATGACGAAGCGATTCAAAGTAATGATTCCAAGCTCCGAAAATAGCTATGAAAGCTGAGATAGATTCTATAGATTCCAACTTAGTGTGAGAACTTGTAGACTTACTGGAAGGGATAAACCCATAGAGTGTAAGTGGATCTACAAGAAGAAAAGAAATGCATATGGAAAAGTGGGAACTTATAAGGCCAGACTTGTAGCAAAATGTTCTACTCAGAAAGAAGGTATTGATTATGAAAAAACCTTCTCTCCGGTTTCCATGCTCAATTTAACCCATATTTTATTATCCATTGTGGTAGCGCTCGATTACATGACCTGGCAATTGGATGTGAAAGCACCATTTTTGAACAATTATCCTGAAAAGAGCATCTATATGATGCAACCTACCGAATATATAGCTAAAGGAAACGAACATAAAATTTGCAAACTCCTTCTATCTATATATGGACTTAAGCAAGCATCCCGCCCATGGAATCAAAGATTTTATCAAGTGACCAAGACTTTTGGATTTGAGCAAAACGTAGATGAACCTTGTGTTTCTAAATATATTAAGGATGGAAAGATTGTCTTTCTCATTCTATATGTCAATGACATTTTGCTCATTGAAAATGATGTAGGGACATTTTCATCAGTTAAATTGTGGTTAACCCAACAATTTAGTATGAAGGACTTGGGAGAAGTTAATTTTTTTCTAGGTATTCGAGTCATAAGGCATCGAAAAAATAAAGTGATAGCACTATGTAATAGCCCATTTTTAGTGGTGTCGAAAACAGTAATTTTAAGACCCTAATTCCAACGAGTAAGTCTGCAAATATTATTCATTAATATTTGAACCAAATATAGTAAAATAGTGAATTTTGATCTGGTAAATTTTACTAATTTATAGATTAATTAAGGTACAAGTGGTTTGACACTAAAGTCAATGATTTTAGAAAATGAGGTATCAAGACCTTGTTTCTGTAAACCAAGTTCTTAAATATTTTTATTGAATATTTACGAAGATACTATATAGGTGAATTAAGGTTTGGTCCGAAAATTTTGATGTTTAGTTTGTTAATTAAAGAATAGGGGCTAAATTGTAAAAATTGTAAAATTTTAATTCTATTGAATTATATTCACTAAAAAATTATATGATAATTATTGCAAGTATTTGAGTTGAAATTATCCACTTTTGAATATTAATGGACAATTATGTCATGGCAAAATTATAATTTATGTTAAAAAATTATAAAGTATAAATCATAATTTAATAAACAAATGGTGGAAAGAAAGAGAAGATGATACTCACTCATCTTTTCCATTAGAAATTATTCTCTATTGAAGAGGAGAGAAGGCTTTAACCTTCACCAAGATTCGACTATTGAATGTAAGCCTGATTTAAACCTATTTTTCATAATTTTTATGTTTTTTATATCATTGTAGCTTACTTTAGCTATCTCGGGTATTAAATTCTAAATCAATTAAAGTTTGTAAAAGTTATCATTGATGGTTTCTGGATGTTTTGATGTTAAATGATAGATTTGTAAGTTTAGAAATGAAATAGGACTAATATGTAAATTAATTTTTGTTAGTTTTGAGTTTAAGGACTAGAATGTAAGTAATTCAAAATTTTCATGGAATTTCTAAAAAAAAATTATTCTAAAGGGTTATAAAAGGATGAAATTGAAAGCAGATTGAAAAACGAAGCTTAAATATGAAAGTTATAATAGTTTTGGTTTTAGGGACTAAATTGAATAAAATGAAAAACTTTAAGTAACTTCTGAAAAGTTAAATTGAACTAAATTATACTTATAATAGGATGTTATAAGGCTATTGTAATAGATAAATTGTAATGAATTATTATATATTGGGAATGGAATCAACTAGTAGATAATCGAGAAAAAAGAGAAATTGGGGATTACTCCCCATTACCTTGTTTGTTGTCGTTTCTCCAGGTAAGTTCATATGAGACTTAATTTATAAATTCATGTTATGTTTGTATTAAATTGTTTTATTTTTTAGTCAATTTGTTTGATAAATAATGTCGTTAGGCATAAAAAGGATTAAACTGTAAACATGGAACAGAAGACTAATATGAATAGATACATGATATTAATAAAATTTGGAACTGATAAGTGACTGTATTGTATGTATATGATATTGTTGCAAAGTATAAAAGCTTATAGATTGCTAACTGAAATATATAAAGTGTATGCACGACTATAAGGTTCAAACGATATAAAATGGGTGCAATGTATTGGATGAATGCAGCAGGTATACTTGAATGAATTATATGTATTAATAGTGTTGTATAACAAATACAAATAGGTATATGGAACTGTATGAATGTGAAATGTGATATGATTGAATGATACATATATGCAAATGTTATAAGTTTGAAATGATACGGAAACAGTAATAGTAATCATAAAAGCTTAGTAAATGTTTTCAGGATTAAAAGAGAATTGAGCGTTGATCATGGAATTTCTTTATCTATGGCGAAGAATCCAACATGAGTCGAGGATTCTTGGCAGCTTGAGTGAGCAACATCGAATAAAGCTTATATAAGCAACCCTGATCTACAGCTTGTGTGAGCAACCCAAATATCACAGCTTGTGTAAGCAATCTAAATATCACAACTTGTGTGAGTAATCTAAATATTACAGCTTGTGTGAGCAATCTAAATATTACAAATTGTGTGATCAATTTAAAGATTATAGCTTGTATGAGTAGATCTAAATGATACAAACTGGGTATAAGTTAAGGATTAAGTTATCGATGATTGAGATCTAACATATGTTGTGGATTCTCTACAACTTGAGCGAGCATCATCAAATAACGATTATATGAATAATCTTGATCTACAGCTTGTGTGAGAAAACTTGTATCATATAAATTTTGTGAACAAATCAGTCTAGGGTATTTAAAGTTAATTACTATAGTTCTCTGAGTGAAATTGGTAATATATCAAAAATGAAATGGTTGAAAGGATTAATACTGAATCAAATTGAAGTTTCTATAAAATGTATATGTTTGATTTACATGAAATTCATGGTACATGATTGTAAATACATGATTTTTATGTGTACTCCATTGATATGTTTACATATCGAACAAGGTTGAATGGTATGATGCGACGTAGTTTTGTTATACATGTATATGAATTTAAATACTATGATCTTACAATGTAAATTACTAACTTACTGGTGATCTTGTGGAACTGTATACGAACGTATGAAAGGATACCAAGAATATGTCCTGTCATTCCTTGTGTTTCAATCATTTAAATTTTTAAATCATTAAAGTAAGTTAAGTTAAGTTTCTTATGAACTTACTAAGTTTACCTAAAGCTCACTCAATTTTTTTTTCTATTTTCTATAGTTGACATTTTTGCGGAACTTAGAAATTGGATCACTCTAAAGCTCACACTATCCAGCATCAATCTCGGTAGACTTTTGAATCGTTCCTAAACGGTTTTGTGTCATGTATATAGATTAATATGTATGAATGTCTATGTTGAATAATGATGGAAATGACCTTATCCAATGGTTTTTTGGAATGTATATATGTGCTTTGTTATGTATATATATATGGATGTATATATTATAGCTATGGCTCAAAGCTAGTAATGTGAAAAAGGTATGTTTTAAAGTTGAGCGTTATGTGATTGAATTAGGCTGCTAGTATATTGAATGCTTGATATTAGTTGGATGTCTATTGGTTAGTTTGACACTGAATATGTGTTGAGATTAAACATAGGTAATTTGGTATAAAATGTATGGAAAGGGATGTGTAATTGAGTATCAATTGTAATAAATTAGTAGGTGATTTGATCATGGTTGAACTATGATGTTGTGATGCTTCGATTGAATGAGTTTATGCAGCTGTTGTGTGTGTGTTTGTATGCACCCTTAATATGCCATTTGATTTGGGGCATGAAATGAACTTTTAAACTTGTAATTTTTAACCATTTGGACAAAAGTATCAATACTAGGGATCAAGGTATCGATACTTGACCAAATGAAAACTGTTCAAAATGAACAGAATGCCAATTTGGTATCGATACCTATAAATATTATCGATACCCAATTGTCAAGATTGATACTTTTTCCAAGGTATCGATAGAATGTTTTGAACCAAAATTTTCAAATTTGTTAGAATCCCAAAACAATATCGATACCTAGTTTCAAATTTTGAAATTTTATAGATTGGTCCTTATTCATGCTCGAATCAAATAAACTATGATTGTTTGATCGGTTTAATCTTAAAGATGCTTGGAATTACTATTATGCATAAAACTGCTATAAATTGTTGTGATTAAAGGACTTAATTGTACATAATGGTTATGGTATTGGTGGTAACATCCTATAACTCGAGTCTGGCGACAAGATCAAGTGAGGGGTGTTACATTTAGTGGTATTAGAGCTATGGTTTAGTCGATTCTAGGACTGAACATAGCATGTTTGGAGTCTAAAAAAAACATGTCAAATATAACATGTGATAGTGTGATGATTGTGATACGATTCGACCCTATTTTCTAATAAATATAAAGATGTCGGTCAAATCTAACAGTGCAATCACTAAAGAAGTTTACTCTAACGTACTAACTTCTGATCAGGAAACAAATCCCAGTATGCCAGTTCCGCAAATATTAAAAAACGAGGCAAAAAATGCCTTCTTTGGAGTGATAGGTTAGTGGTATACTGAGTTTTTGTAACAGCCCGATTTAGGGCCTAATCGGAATAATAGTTTCGAGACCATAAATCTGATAAAAGAAAATATTATTATCATTATATTTTTATGCTCTACAATTTCACGGAAAGATTTTGTGAAAATTTCAACGTTTGGGCACTCAATTTAGTCAGAAGGACAAAATTGTAAAAAGTGCAAAAGTTGAGTTTTATATGTTAAAGGTACTTAATTGTTATAAAATTATAAATT
>CM025150.1:23989377-24004734 GCA_013467495.1 Gossypium gossypioides
ATCAATAACACTCAGTTTGTACAAAAACATGTGTTTTATGTATTGGTAATACTTCATACCCTGTTCCAGTGATGAACACGGGTAAGAGGTGTTACAGTTTTTACGAGGAAATCTTTTGGCTTCGCAACCTCCACCCCCTATTGTGCTTTCCCGACACCCCCTAATCCTTAAAGTTCGACTCTAGTATATGTGCATAAACCTCCTATAGATAATATTCAAAAAAAGTGGTGTTGAAGAATTTAAAGGCAAGACGGGCGATGATCCAACTAAGGTTGAATATTGGTTAGAAAACACTCAAAGTGTGTTTGATGAGATGGCATGTTCATCTGATGATTACTTAATGTCTGATGTATCATTGTTAAAAGATGAGACATATCATTGGTGGTCAACATTGGTAGCTGATCTATCGTAATTTGATGTGTCAAATTAGGCTTCTCTTTACACTTAATGAGCTTGTTTCCAAGCAATTTATATGTTTTTATTATGTTCTTATTTAGTTTTCATTTTCAGCTTTAATAAATGAAATGGTGTTTTTAACACTTTTGAGACTCGAAATGACCAAATGAGCCATCTATGACCTAACGATTGATTGAGTGATGTAGGACCCAACGATTGATTTAGGTATCACGACATCAAAGCGTGGAAGTCAAAAACCTTTGACAGGCTCGAATTAAAGAAGTAGAAAAGGGACTATCTACAATGATGTTGCGATATCCTACCCTGGGTATTGTGACATCCAACTGAAACAAAGAAAATGAAACTCCCATGCACAAAACAGGGGTGACGTTGCGACGAGGGATTCCTCGACGTCACAACGAAATCTAGCCGTAACACCCCATTTTGGAGACTACCGATGATATTGCGATATTCTACCTTGGGTATCACGATATCTCTATCTAGGGGACAAAAAATGACATTAGGGGCAGTCTTTGTCCACCCGAAGAACCAATCAAATAAAAGGCAGATAGGGCACTTTTGGAAACATTTTAGGGTTAAATTAGCTCTTTAAAAGCCAAAACTTGGCTGAAGAAAAGGAGGTTGTAGTTTAAGTTAGAAAACTCATTTCTTTTAGGGTTTCTTTCATCTTTTAGTTTAGGTTTAGGGTAGTTTTTTTCATATCGTAGAGTTTACTTTTACTACACATTTTTTTATTCTTCTTATTATTAATGGTAGTTAGTTAGTTTAGTTATTACTATAGTTAGGTCTATTTACATGTTTAGTACTTTGAACTTGGTTGTAATCACATTTTAACCTTTAGTTGAATGTTATTTCAATTTTCTTTCTTTTCATCTATTAAAGTTCTCATCTTTAGTGTCCTTGTTTCTTTATCTTTGTGATCTGTTGCTTTCATTTAAGTTTATTAAGTTAAAAATCAAAGCTTTCATCTTTTTGTTCAAGTTTATGTTAATGGATTCCATATTTGTTTCTTTCATGTCTGTTAGCTTTAATATGGTAATAGGTAACAAAGCCCTAGGTGGTTGGTTGATAGAAATATTGTTTGGTTAGTCTTTGGGTTTGGGGACTAAATTACAAAACTGGAATAAATCGAATAGATATCAAAATTTAGGATCGAAGACACTAAGGGATATCAAGATAAGTGAGACCAAGAGGTAATCTTGTTGGGTACCAATTCATTAGTGATGGGTTAGCAAGTGAGATCGAGAGATAAACCGGACTAATTTTTCTAAGTTGGTAAAGTTGAAACCGAGAGGTAAAAGGGAGCCAATTTAAGAGTGTTAACGATTTAGATCCCTAATTCGAGGGTTAATTAATAACATGGAAATCAAACAACCACTGTCGGCTACCGTATTTGGTAGTTTTATATTTTTCATTATTTATAACTTAGTCCTTTTCTGTTTTAGATTATTAATTAGTTTAACTTCTCTCAAATTAATGGTTTGTCGAACTATAGCAATTAGTGAGTAGCTAGCTAGACTCTTTTCTTGCATGCACTTTTGAATAGAAATCACAAAATCGCCAACTTCTTTGGGTTTGCTCCTTGGAATATCTAGTGTTCCATTTTAAAACTACAAATATTATAACTAACTTGTCACACTTGAAATAAAGCTGTAATTTTATATCTTATTTTAAATTCTCGAGTGTTGATTTTTTATCTCCCTTAATGATCAAGGGGGAAGCGGTCAAGTTATTGGCGCCATTGTCGAGAGTCAATGCTAGATTTAGTGATTTTTATGTGATTGTTGCATGCTTGTGAGGGACATAATTAGTGAAAGTTAATTTTATAGATATCACACTTTATTTTTTTATGGTTTTCTTGATTTTGTCTTGTTGATAATTAACTAATAGTCATATTTAATGATGACTATAAGTGGCCTGAAAGTTCATTCGTGTCTGATGCATACGGTACTTCAATGCCTAGCTGGGATGATTACGGCCCTTATGGGAGGCAAGGATATGATCCTTCTTATGATTCATATAGTTATGCATGTCTGGTGGAAAGCGACAACCAAGGATGGGAAGGTAATTACCCAACATACGACCTGTATGACCCATATTCCTCGTGTTCTTACGAGGATGGGGTTGTGTATTAGAAAGAGTCTAGTGAAGATCACTACCAAACCACTTGAGGTATCACATTTGAGGATAGCATGACTAGGTGCCAAGAAAATTTGAAAACCATACAAAATTAGTTGGACCTTGTGTCAGAAGCTGTCTAACGCTGAGTTAGGGAGCAAGCTCTAGTGGATGAGTTTGTCGAGCTGAACAATGTTGAAGTGGAGAAGGTAACCCCCTATAGAATTGTTGAGCAACAAGACTTGAGGGTTGACCATCGACAACAGACTGAAGGCGGAGAATTGAGTAAAGATTTGGGCATTAAAGAGGAAATCTTCGAATTTAGTGAGGTAAGTGTGGAGGAGCTGCCATACTTCTCGGATGTTTTAGAAGAAACCCCCGCAACAAGAATTGGTCGAGGAAGTGTTCAAACAGATTTATGTTCAAATGAAAATGGAGAACTCAGAAGAATTTGAGTTTATGATCCTGGAATTGATGATCCCTTAGAAGGTGCAATGGAGTGGGTTTGGTTTCTATGAGAATTGGTTCGAAATGTACATATCAAAACGACTAAAGTCAAGGTGGTTTCGATATGTTAATTTTTTGAAGAGGCCCTTATCAACCTAAAGATGAAGAAGAGAAGGGTCAAAGTCTCGAGGACTTCATAGAAGTTCCACTTTGAGGGCATGGCGTATCATTGAAGAGGGATTTTAAATTTAAACATATTTTGAAAATAACTAAACTTATTCATGTTGAGACACTATTTACTTTTGTTTAACTTAGATTTTAAATTTGTTGCGTGTTTAAATTTAGGATTTTGTAGGTTTAATTTTTGTGTAGATGGGAGTAAGACTGAAAAATTGATAATTTTTTGGGTATACTACAATGGTATCGCGATACGCATGGGTTAGCATCACGATACCACAGATAGTTTCAAGGAGAGGCCAAAACACATTTCGATATTGTGGTATTGACCCTCTAGTATTGCGATACCCAAAACATTTTCAAAATTAATTTTTGACTTGAAAACACGCTACCCTTTTTAAAACCTAAGACTCACTCTGAAACCCCAATTTAACTTAGTTTCAAGCCCTAAACTCCCAACTTAGTTTGACTATTTTTTTTGTTTTTATTTATTTTGTTATTTGTATTTCTTTTCTTTTGTGTATTGTTTGTTTTTCTGTGCAGGTCGCCCACTCAAAAGTTACATTACAACTTCGAGCATTAAAGCCAAGGTGGACGACCTGACAATACCATCATGAACGATCACGCTATTAGGGAAGTTCAATAACCTTCTAATCTTTAGTATTGGGCAACACAATGAAGGCAATGTGTAATTTAAATGTGGGAGGGATGCACATTATGTATTTTGCTTTGTTTTTATGTGTGTTTTGCATATTTTTGGCTTTTATGCCATTTTTGAAAAAAAATTCAGAAATTTTCAAAAAAAATATTCTTTTACTTTTTTTTTTATTTTTTTTATTGTTGCACGATGCTTAGACATGAATTGTTTGATAGTATTGAATTGTGGCATGGTATTAGACATGAATTGTTTGATAGTATTGAATTGTGGCATGGTATTGTCGATTAATTTCTTTGAATGTATAAATTTTAATTAATGCTTGATGAATTTCATGCTTTGTGAATAAATTGTTTAGTTCAACTAGTTACATTGCATAATAGGATAGAGGTAGTTGAACAATTCTTTGTTTTATCCAAATGATCAATAAGAATAAAGATAAGTGTGTACATGCATGTTTTGGAAATTGTCTTTATTCTTTGAAATAAGTAGAAGCATGTTTCGATTTTGTATTCGTTGAAATGCTAAGGGATGACCTAAGGCATTTTTTGTGTAGCTTAAAGCTTAAAGGACCACCCTATATGCTACATTATCCCTAGTTCCCGAATTTGAGCCTTACATTGTCCTTTCTTCGTAAACCTTTATGTTTGAAACCTTGAACTAAAATTGAGTTTGTAACTCAACCCTTCATAGTCCCTAAACTTTGTATTGCACTATAGAATGGACGTCAGGCCATGGACGTCGAGGGTTAGGTAGGAACATTGCGGAGGTTTCTTACAAAATTTACTTGAGTGATTAATGTCGGAAGGTTGATTTAGCTCGTAATTGATTCTTACTAAAAAATTATGCATAAAAGAAAGAGAAATCTGAAAGAATGAAAATATAGTGAGGATCAAAAGCATTGTGAGAGAAAAGACCAAACGAATGAAAGTATGCTCAAAATAAGAAAAAGAAAATGGCATAACATGACTGTTTCAAAATCATAATGCACAAAAACGAGCTAAAATCGACCCATCTCTTCCACATTATTGGAGAGGTAAGGAAGGTGAGAGAAGGAGAAATAAAGTGATGAGATCAAATGATCGCATTTAGGGGGAATTGGGAACAATGTTGTGTGCTATTCTGCTCATAGTGCTTGAACCGTTTTGAACTTATCTTTTGTTAAATACGCACCAACCTAAGCCTCGGAAAGTTACAAGTCAATAAGCCTTAAGTGACCTTAGTGTCTCTGTCTATATAACAAAACTTGTGGAAACTTATTGTAAATGAATAAGTCGATTTCTTTCGTACATAGATACATCATATCTTCATGTCTTATTGTGATGGAATAATGTGTAAAATTTGATTTTCATAAAGTACCTCTACTTCTGTTTGCTTTATAACTTTTTGAACCAAGACAATTTGCTCTGAAAGCTATGAGTTTTCCATGCAACAATTTTAAGTTGTACAATAAAAGGACTTGGTACATAGTGCATGCCCCTTTCACCAATTGTCAAATAAATTCATTGTTCAAGGGTCGTTCTCTTTTTGCATGTTTTGTGTGTTTTCTTGAGGACAAGTAAAGACTTAAGTGTGGGGGAGTTTGATCTACTATAATTTGAAGTGTCAAATTAGACTCTTCATTACACTTAACGAGCTTGTTTTTGAGCAATTTATATGTTTTTATTTTTTTTTAGGTTTAATAAATTAAATGTTGTTTTTTAAACACTTTTGATACTCGAAATAACCAAATGCACTATGAAGGATTTAATGATTGATTGAGTGATGTAGAAGCTTGATGGTGGCCCGAATTTGAGTGAAAACATCGTCAAAGTTAGAGGAATCACAATATCGAAGCATGAAAGTCACAACACCTCTAACAGGCTCGAATTGAAGAAGAAAATAGACCATCTACAATGATTTTGTGATATCCTACCTCGTGTATGACTGCCTCCCAATGTACCAACATCGGAAGTGAGAATATTTCAGCTAAATATATGAATTAAGGCACTGTCCTAAAGTATACGAGTCAAGTTGTAATATAGTTTTTACAACGAAGTATTGGAGGGCTCTGAGGATCGTACCCAATGGAGGTAAGACTAAACTAATATTAACTTCTATGTTAATGGGTCTAGTTAGTATTTTAATTTAATTATATTACGATTGATCCTAAAGTGATGAGAAAAATGACTTTATAAAAATAATAAAAACTATTTGATAGTAATTAACTTTTCATGAAGAAAGATGTAATGGTTACTATGAGATAAAATAGAATCATATTGGGAGAACAAATTAATCCCAAAGAGATTAAGGATACCCTATGAGGGTAACACACTTATGACACAGTCATTGGATGAGCACTAATCGAGTTGTCTTTGTAATGGTATGCCATTAGGGAGAGCTCAGTCACGATACTATAGTGGAATGACTTCGTGACTAAATGAGTTTATAATTAATAGGAAAAAAGCTGGAACTTAATTATAAATCATTTAAGCCATAATCCCATTTGTCCAATCGGTCTCCTCGCTAGCTCGGTGCAACCATAAATGAATTGCATGTTGAATCAAATGAAAAAATGGATAGAAATGGTAAAGTTAGAGGAATAAGAAACATTTGGAAATGAATGTGATTTTCTATAAATGGAAATGACTTGGAAAATGAATTTATGTCTTTTCGAATTATTATTGATTAAATAATTGAAGTTAGAAAATGGAAACAAATTTATTGGTCATTGTGAAATCTGTTGAATATAAAAATATTAAATATATTTTCTCATAGATTCTTTTAGGATAAAGTCATCATGATTTTAATGAAATTAGAATTTGATTGAAAAAATTATTTAATTGGGAAATCAATTTATTTAAATTAAATTAAGATTTTTATTTTTGGAAATAGAAAAATAAATATTGGGTTAGATCGAATTATAAAGTACTTGGTTAAAAGTCTAAGGAGTACTTTTAATTAGACTCGATATGGGAGAGGCCCAAAAGCCCCTTTGTTTAAAGAGAGGGACGACAAACCCTAGTTTGTTTAACTAGGTTTGTCACCCCACCTAATCCTACTTAGACTAGGAGTTCATTTTTCTATTGAAATAGACTTCTACAATTCATCAAGCATTTCACCTCTTCTTCCTATAAATAGATGGCACCGGTAGGGCTAACATACAAAACTTTAAGATATTGTTATTTAACGGAAAATAGGGAGAGTTTATTATCTAAGTATTAATTTTATTTTCTAGAATAATAATTTTGTCAGTTTCTATTGAGGGAGATTTGCCTTTAAAACTGAAAGTAAAAAAAAAAATTTCAGTTCTGTGTTTGATTCGAATCGCTTGAGCCCACACTTGAAGCAATTTGTGGTACAAGAATAGCAGAGAAGGTTGTTCGGTTGAAAGTCGAGAATGACACGAATATGTCTAGAAAAAAATCCAAGTGCGATTTCAGTAAAGAGTTTATTCTTATAAATATCACAAACCAACTCGATTTTTAAAATTTTTATTTTCCTCTATTGAAGAAAACTATTTTCAAACTGAATTTCCAACAGAAAGTCCATAATTTGAGAATATACAATTATCAAGAGTGTAACAACATGATAGTCAAGAGTGACGGAAAGTGAGATTCGGTACTCCAAATTCATAAAACGAACTCGTAAATATTTTTATTAAATATTTACAAAGTTAGTTAAGTAGTTAATTAAATTTTGGATAAGTAATTTCCATGAAATTAGAAGTTGTTAAGGTATAGGGACTAAATCGTGTTAAAGTTAAAAGTTAATTTATAGATGGAAATAAATTAAAAGGATTAAAGTAACAATTAATATTATGTTATTATATATATCATGATTAAAATTAGCCTTAATATGTATATTTTGTAATAATAAATAAAATGAATTTAATATATATATGTTCTATAATAATAGTTATATAATAAAAACAAAAGGAAAGAGATGATAGCATGCAAATTAGAAAGAAAAGAAAAGAAAAAGAAGAACACGCACGGCCTAGGGGGTTTGGAGTTCAAATTCAAAATTGGTTAGTGCAATTTAGTCATTTTCTTGTAAATTTTATGTTTTTGGAATCCCAATACTTAGAGCTACTCAACCCATGTTGTAATTTTTAGTACTGTCCAAGATTTTAAATGTTGTCATTGTTGAATAGTTTAAGTACTAGGGGTTAAATTGATACGTTCTTAAGTTAAAAGTGAAAAAGGACTAAATTGTAGAATAAATTGTTAATTTTTAGCAATAAGGACTAAATTGTAAAAAAATTAGAAATTAAAGGGTAGAACTGAAAATAGGGAGCTAAAATTTAGCTTAGAGTGAAATTAGTATAAATTTTGAGGTTTAATATGGATATTAAATTTAGTCTTGATTTAGGGACTAAATTGAGGATTAAGCAAAATATAGTAGAAAAATAGAAATTCTTGTGAATTGAGTTGTGTATTATTAATTGATTATAAAAATTTTATTTCGTAGCTAATGTCATACCAGAATCTTCGAGTAAAAAGGGGAAGGATAAAATCGACATCGAATAGCTTGGAATTCACGGTTTGTGTTTCTATAATCCGAACTTTTGTAAATTGTTGCATTTTGAACTATTATGCATGGTAACACATAAGGTGAGAAGTTTTGTTAAAATTGGGAAGAAACGGATTGAATTAAATTGATAAATGTTTATAAGGATTTAAATGTGTGTATAGAGAAATGTATGTATTTGTATATATGATGAATTGAATATATGTTTTGAGAATTGTGATTGTTAATGAATTGAATCAAATGTCTATATGTTACAAATATATATATAGAAATGAGACATTGGTTATATTGAAATGTGAAATGAAACCCTAATAACTGTTGGGGCAAATTCAAATATAGATAGCATTCCATAGGATAGAAAGAGTTTAGGGATATCTTCAACCTCGAGTCGATGAGGCACTGGGTGCCAATTTGCTTCGGTTTAATCGATGAGACACTGGGTGCCAAACTAGTGTGTTGGTTGGATCCGTGTGTCCGTCCAAGTCCAAGTCGTGTTAATAAGGGAAATTAATTAATAAATTTGTGTGTTTGATATTGAGATGACAAAGATGAGAAATGAAATATGAAATGATGAAATGAGATGTGAATTGTGAAATCAAATCAAGTATTAATCAAAAAGTTGGATCATGCCATTGCATGAGTTGAGGTTAACAAATGCTATATGAAATGCCATTGATATGTGCTTGAACATGTAGAACTTAGTGGATGTAATAAGGAATGAGTAAATTTGTATTATTGATTTGAATCATAAGTGCATAACATTTATTGTTGCATTCTCACATTTTGGTTACTTATATCAAGTTAAATTATTCAGATTATAGAAATACCACTGAGTTATACTCAGCATGTGGTTTTGTTTACTGTGCATAGGTTAGGTACTTTTTAACTTATCGTCGACTCAGCATCCAACAACGAATCCCAAACTCAAGTGTGGTGATGTTCTATTTTGTAATGGCATGTACCTATAGGGTCTTTTAGAATGATGTTGTTTTGTTAATATGATGATATTTTGAACCTTATGTGTAATGATGTTTATATGTACATAAGGTTGAGAGTGAAGCTATGTTTTGGTAGGTTAGCTTAGTTGATATTTTGGTATATGTTAGATTTAGTTTGTTAGCTAAATAGTTAGAACATTAGTCAATCTTGATAATTTGGTATGAATGTGAATGAAATTGTTGATACCTTGTTATGTATTGGAAATATGAATTGTGGTACTAATGATGGTACATTGGTTAGGCACTTAAGACAGTTTTTTGGCTTATTTTAAGCATGCTTAATCGTGTTTTGAATAGGTTGAATGGCTAGTAATTGAGTTGCTTAGTGCCCAAGTAAGTAGGAAATGATAAACTTGAGTTTTAAGGTACATTTAGGTGCACACGGCCTGAGACAGGGTCTGTCACACAGCCGTGTGACACACACGGGCACACACTCGTGCCCTGAAAGTGTAGAATAACTTTATAAGTGTAGTTTCCACACGGGCTGACACACGGCCTGCGACATAGCTGTGTGACCCAAGTCAGTGAGTTACACAGGTAGAGACACGGCCGTGTGACCTAAGTCAGTGAGTTACAGGACAAAGACATGGGCTGGGACACGGCTGTGTGTCCTAATTTTGAAAGTCATACAGTCTGGGGCATTCCACACGGTCTGGCCACACAGCCGTGTGTCCTCTATTTCTAGGCATTTTTGAGATTTCACCCTAAAGTTCTAAAATTATTTCAAATTAGTCCCTGCCTATTTTTAAACTATTTTTAGGGTTCTGTAAACTCGTATTTAGGACTGTATAGGTAATTTTTACTGTGATTTTGAATGAAATAGCATGATTAATTATTTGATTGTATAAGACTCTACTATAAAAGTATTAGATTGTCGTGACCCTAATTTGACAATGGAAAGGGGTTAGGGGTATTACCTTTAGTGGTATCAGAGCTACAGGTTTAGTCGAATCTCGAACTAAATCAAGCTCAAAATCGAGTCTAGAGATGCATGCCAAAGTCGAGTCGAGTTGAGTCACGATTTGGATGTTGATTATACTTGTTTCTATTTTATAGTTGAATAATGTCAAAAGAATATAATAATGAAGTTGATCAAGAGATGTATATTGGTGATGATGTTTTTAATGAGTTAGATGGAACAGAATCGGTGACACCAAGTGCTAATCCAGCTAGTGCTCAACAACTAAATGTTAAGCGAGGTAGTAATGAGGGAGTAGGTGATTCACAATTACTTCGAGCTATCACTGATGCTCTTTAGTGTGTTGCGGGAATGACCTCTATTACAGTACCTGCATCTACTGCTCGAAGAGCTCCAATAAAGGAATTACGGAGATATGGTGCAACTGAATTTTTGGGATTAAAAGGGATATACCCCTTAGCAGCGTAAGTTTGGATTGAATCTACTAAACGCGTCTTACAAAACTTGAATGCAATCTGCATGAAAGTGTAATTTTTGTTGTTTCTCTACTGTAAGGAGAAGCGTGTACTTGATGGCAGCCAGTCACACAACACATACCTACCGATCTGGCCAATTGGGGATTCTTTCATAAGGAATTCTAAAATAAATACATCGAAGAATTGTATATCGAAGATAAGATAAGAGTTTTTATGTTAAAACAGAGTGGTTGATTATGAACTAGAGTTTTTACGACTCAGTAAGTACGTTGTTGAATTTGTGCCATCCAAAGTCGAAAGTTGTAAACGATTTCTCCGTGGTTTATGTGATGAGCTATGGGTACAGTTGGTATCACATCGAGTTATAGAGTTTGTCGATTTAGTTGAATGAGCAAAGATGGTAGAACAGGCCTTGGGACTTGATAAAAAGGTGGAGGTTACTCGCACAGCTGGAAAGTGGTTTGGAGCTACTAGCTCAAATCCATAACCCAAACAAACTAAAAAATTTTGTGGCAACTGGAAGTCAACTTTTAAGTCTGATAGACCTGATAGAAACTGTAATCGACAATCGATTGAGTCTTCGGGTAGTGTGCAAGGTCCGTCTAGAGATAATGACATTCCGAGTTGTGAACACTGTTGGAAGAAGCATAGGGGAAACTGTTGGAAGTTAACACGAGCTTATTTTTAATGTGAATCTATGGAGCATTTTTCTCGAGAGTGTCGTAGAAATGAGAATGCTACTTATGTTTCTTCTCAAAGGTTTGTACCTGCATCTAGGGGTCGTGGAACAAGTCGGGGTGGTTTTATTAGTAAAGGTGGTCCTAGGAAAGGGAACGATGTTGTTACTCATAAGTCAGAGGCCAGAACGCCAGCCTGATCTTATGTTGTGCGGACACATGAGGATGGTGATGCTAATGACATTGTGGCAGGTATCTTTTTATTGCATTCAGAACATGTTTATGCTTTCATTGACCCGAGATCTTCACACTCATATGTTAATGCTAAGTTAGTTAAATCGAGGAGTTTAAAATTTGAGACGTCTAGAGTATCGATAGTTGTGTTAAGTCTGTTGGGGCAATCTGTGTTAGTTGATCAAATGTGTAGACGATGTCCATTAGAGATACAAAATATAACCTTCGCTGTTGATTTGTTGATAATGCCATCTGGTGATTTTGATTTAATTTTGGGTATGGATTGGCTTACGGAGCACAGAGTAATTCTAAACTACCGTAAAAAGAAGTTCGTGGTTCAAAGTATGTGGTTCAAAGTACGGATCATAACATGATTGAGGTAAATGGTGTTCGAATAGGTGGTTCAACTCGTATCATCAATAATTCGAGCTAATAAACTTCTTAATCAAGGCTGTAAAGCTTTTCTAGCCTATGTTATCAACTCAAATTCTGGTGATAGTCAGAGCAGTAAGATTTATACTATTTGTGAATTCCCTAATGTGTTTCTCGAAGAATTACCATGATTACCACCAAATTGGGAGGTTGAATTCGCAATTAAAGTATTTCTTAGTACGGCTCCGGTGTCAATGTCTCTTTATCATATGGCACCAACAGAGTTAAAAGAATTGAAGGTGCAATTGCAAGATTTACTGGATCACAATTTTATACGCCCTAGTATATTGCCCTAGAGAGCTCCAGTATTGTTCGTTAAGAAGAAAGATAGCTCCATGCGACTCTATATAAACTATCGACAATTGAATAAGTTGGCGATTAAAAATCGATACCCTCTACCTCATATCAATGACTTGTTTGATCAACTAAAAGGAGCTTCTGTCTTTCTAAGATCGATTTAAGATCTGGTTACTATCAGTTGAAAGTAAAAGATAGTGACATACATAAGACGGTGTTTCATACTCGTTATGGCCATTATGAGTTCTTGGTGATGCCTTTTTGGTTGACTAATGCTCCGATGACATTCATGGATCTTATGAACCATATTTTCCAACCGTATTTGGATCAATTTGTGGTAGTTTTCATTGACGACATCTTGATCTATTCGAAATCCAAATCCGAGCATGAACAACTCCTCAAAATTACTTTGCAAGTGTTACGAAAGAAACAGTTATATGGAAAGCTTAGCAAGTGCGAATTTTGGTTATCAGAAATTGTGTTTTTGGGGTATGTTATCTCGACAGATGGAGTTAGAGTTTATTCGAAAAATATTGAGGCCATTGTTTAGTGGAAAGCACCGAGGAATATGTCAGACGTTCATAGTTTTCTTGGGCTAGCTGGTTATTACCAAAGATTCATAAATAGATTTTCAAAGATAGCTTTACTGATGATAAAGTTGTTGCATAAGAATGTTCAGTTTGTTTGGAGTAATGAATGCAGAAAGAGTTTCGAGAAATTGAAACAGATGTTGACTGAAGCGCTAGTTTTAACTTTACCAGAATCGAAAAGGATTTTGTGATCTATAATGATGCTTTGTTGAGTGGTCTTGGTTGTGTTTTGATGCAAGATGGAAAAGTGATCGCATATGCGTCTCGTTAACTAAAAACACATGAATGCAATTATCTGACACACGATTTAGAGCTAGCTATTGTGGTCTTTGCTCTAAAGATGTAGAGACACTACATGTATGGTGAAAAGTGTCACATTTATACCGATCACAAAAGTCTTTAATACCTCGTATCTCAAAAGGAGTTGAATTTAAGACAACAACATTAGGTTGAGTTTCTAAAATGTTTCGATTGTGTTATTGATTACCATCCTGGTAAAGCTAATGTAGTAGCTGACGTCTTAAGCCGGAAGGCAGTAGTTGAATTACGAGTGATGTTTGCTCAACTTAGTATCAATGATGGTGGAAGTTTGTTGGATGAGTTGAAGATCAAACCGATGTTGTTTGATCAAAGGTAGCACAGTTAGAATATAGGGCAAGTTAGCTAAGAAAAGAGAAATGGTTCAAAATGGCACAATAGAAAATTTCAGCATTGATGATTGTAATTGTTTGAGGTTTTGATAATTAAATCTATATTCCAGATGTTGCAAAATTAAAAGAATTGATGCTTTGCGAAGCTCATGATAGCCCTTTTTCCTTACATCCTAGAGGAACAAAAATGTATTGCGATCTGTGAGAATCCTATCGGTGGTCAGGAATGAAAAGAGACGTAGTTGAGTATGTAGCTTAATTTTAACTTGTCAACGAGTTAAGGCAGAACATCATGTTCCTACAGAATTACTTCTGCCTATTTCTATTCCTGAGTGGAAATGGGAATGCATCATGATTGATTTTGTAACGGGGTTACCTTTATCGTCAAGTAAGAAAAATATTGTGTGGGTGATTGTTGATCGACTTACAAAATCGGGTTATTTCATTGCGATCAGGACTGATTGGTCACTTTAAAAACTTGTTGAAGTTTACGTTCAAGAAATTATGAGATTGCACGACGTCCCTATGTCGATTATCTCTGATCAAAATCTACGTTTCACTTCGAGATTTTCGAAATAGTTGCATGAATCTTTTTGAATGAGACTCAATTTCAGCATAGCCTTTCACCCACAGACAGACGGACAATCTGAACGTGTTATCCAGATTTCAGAAGATATGTTTTGCACTTGTGTAATCAATTTTGAATCAGGTTAGGAACATTATTTACCTTTGGCTGAATTTGTATACAATAATAGTTTCCAATCGAGTATTCAAATGGCTCCGTACGAAGCTTTATATGGTGTAGGTGTCAAACACCTGTTTGCTAGATGGATTTATGTGAAAGAAAAGTGGTTGGGTCAAATTTGATTTAAGAAATAGAAGAAATTGTTAAGATAATCCGAGATAGATTGAAAGCAGTCTTCGATAGACAGAAATCATACATAGACTTTAAACGTCGAGAAATTGAGTTTACTGTTGGTGAGAATGTGTTTTTAAAAGTTTCACCATGGAAGAAAGTTTTGAGATTTGGCTGAAAAGGGAAGTTGAGTCCTCATTTTATTGGACCGTATGAAATCATTGAAAGAGTAGGACCAATGGCATATCGATTAGCTTTGCCTGCAAAATTATAAAAAATGCACAACGTTTTCCATGTTTCAATGCTTAGAAGGTATCGATAAGATCTGTCTCATGTTATTTCAGCGAAAGATATAGAAATTCAACCTAACTTGTCTTATGAAGAAGAACCGGTCAAAATTTTTGCTCGCGAGGTAAAAGAGTTATGTAATAAACGTGTCCCGTTAGTAAAAGTTCTATAGTGTAGTCACAGTGTTGAGGCAGTGACTTGGGAGCCAGAAGAGACGATGAGATCTCAATATCCCCACCTCTTTTCAACTAAATTTCGAGGATAAAATTTATTTTGGGAGGAGAATTGTAACGACCCGATAGTTAGGGGTAATGGAAAGTGAGATTCGGGACACTAAATCCATAAAACAGACCCGTATATATTTTTATTAAATGTTTATGAAGTTAGTTAATTAGTTAATTAAATTTTGGATGCGTAATTTCCATGAAATTAAGAGTTGTTAAGGTACAGAGACTAAATCTCTTTAAAGTTAAAAGTTGAATTATAGATTGAGATAAACTAAAAGGATTAAAGAAACAATTATACCTTGTTCTTTGAAAGTGGATGGTCATAGGTTAAAAACAATTAATATTATGTTATTATATATATATTATGATTAAAGTTAGCCTTGATAT
>CM025150.1:24135779-24148720 GCA_013467495.1 Gossypium gossypioides
TTCATTTTTTTAAAGTCGACAACCTAAAACCTAATAAAATATTTTATTTTCAAAAAAATGGTTTCGACATGGTGCTATTTTAATGCTAGATTGATAATTGTTGTTGTATGCAAATTCCACCAACGGTAGAAATCTCTCCCAGTTACCTTCGAACTCTAAAACACAACATCGAAGCATATCCTCGAATATCTGAATTACTCCCTCAGACTGACCATTGGTCTGTGGATGAATTATTGTGCTAAAATGCAATCGAGTGCTTAGAGCTTCATGTAATTTGCTCCAGAACCGAGACGTAAACCATGAATTTCTGTCAGAAATAATAGAAAGTGGCACACCATGTAATCTAACGATCTTAGCAACATACAGCTCCGCCAATCTCTCGAGTGAAAAATCCGTATTCATTGGAATGAAACACGTGGACTTTGTCAAACGATCAACAATGACCCACACAATATCTTTCTTTCTCGGTGATAAAAGAAATCCAGATACGAAATCCATCGTGACACGCTCTCATTTCCACTCTTGAATCATCACTGGTTGTAACAAACCAGAAGGCACCTGATGCTCGGCTTTAACTTGCTGACAAATGAAACATTTCGATACGAGAGATCTCTCGTCTCATGCCTAGCCCCCAGTACATCTGTTTCAAATTGCTGTACATCTTATTACTACCAGGATGAATCGACAAGCTACTACTGTAAGCTTCCTGTAAAATTTTCTGAATGAAATTAGACTTTTTCGAAACACAAATTCTACCTTTGAAGTACAAACTGTTATTTGAACCCACATAAAAATTTGAATTAGGTGTCCTCTCAATCTGTTCCCGTTTAGCTATCAAAATATCATCACATTTCTAAGCATCACTAATCTGCTGCAGAAACATCGGTCTAGCTTTTAATTTAGCTAAAATCGAACCATCATCAATCAATGTCAACTACGTGTTCAACACTTGTAGAGCGAACATAGACTTTCTACTCAAAGCATCTGCAACAACATTAGGCTTTCCCAGATGATAATCAGTTACCAAGTCGTAATTTTTCAATAAATCGAGTCATCATTGTTGTTTCAAATTTAGATCTTTTTGTGACATCAAATACTTCAAACTTTTATGATCGTTGAAGATATGACATTTTTCTCTGTATAAATGGTGTCGCCAAATCTTCAAAGCAAATACAGTCATTGCAAGCTCTAAATCATGAGTCAGATAAGGTTTTAACTATCTAGAAGCATATGCTATCAATTTTCCCTCTTACATTAAAACACATCCCAAACCATTCAATGAAGCATCACTATAAATTACAAATTCTTTACCGGACTCTAGCTGAACTAACACTGGTGCCTTGGTTAACATTGCTTTCAACTGATTAAACCTTTGCTGACATTTCTCGGACCAATCGAGCTTAACATCTTTTTCAAAAATCTTGTCAATGGTGTAGCAATCATTGAGAATCCCTTGACGAATCTTCTATAATATCCGGCCAAACCCAGAAAACTTCTAACCTCAGACACATTTCTCGGAGGCTTTCAATCTACCACAACTAAAATTTTGTTTGGATAAACTCTAATACCGTCGACCAATACAATATGTCCCAAAAATTCGACTTCTCAAAGCTAGAACTCACATTTGCTAAACTTAGTAAATAATTGTTTTTCGCGTAAAGTTTGCAAAACAATTCTCAAATGCTGGGCATGGTCTGTCTCATATCGTGAATAGATCAGAATATCATCAATGAATACAACAACAAATTTGTTAAATACGGTCTGAAGATTCTGTTCATCAAATCCATAAATACCGCAGGTGCATTAGTCTAACCAAATGGCATCACAAGAAACTCACAATGTCCGTACCTGGTTCTAAATGCGGTGTTTGGCACATCCGAATCTTTAACTCGCAACTGATAATAACCAGAATGAATATCAAACTTTGAGAATACCATCGCACCTTTCAACTGGTCAAATAGATCATTAATACGTGGCAATGGATACTTGTTCTTGATCGTCACCTTGTTGAGTTGTTGATAATCGGTACATAATCGCATAGATCCGTCCTTTTTCTTAACAAGTAACACAAGAGCACCTCAAGGAGAAAAATTGGGCCAAGCAAAACCCCTATCTTTTAACTCTTGCAACTGTGCTTTCAATTCTTTCAATTTTGTAGGTGCTATTTTGTATGGAGTTATTGATATCGGGGATGTTCCCGACACCAATTCAATAGCAAACTCAACCTCTTAGGTCGGAGGTAACCCTGGTAATTCCTCTTGAAATACTTTCGGGAACTCACATACAACTGGAACCGATTCTAATTTTGATTCTGAAACACTGTAATCAATTATATAAACGAGATATGCTTCACACCCATTTTTAACATATTTCTATGCCGTCATAGCTGATATTATATTAGATGTACCATCCAATCTATCTGACTCAATTCAGATTCGTTTATCATCCTGAAATTTTAACACAATATGTTTTCTTCTACAATTCATAATAGCATCATGCAGAGTCAACTAGTTCATACCCAGAATCATATCAAACTCATCAAAGGGTAATAACATCAAATGAGTGGGGAAATCGTAACCCCTAATTTTTAGTGAACATGATCTACATAACTGATTAAGTAGAACATACTGACCTAGAGGATTTGTAACTTTGACAATATATTTAGTGAATTCAATAGGTATTTTCTTTTTGTCTACTAATGTAGTGCATATGTACAAATGAGTTGATCTAGGATCAATCAATGCTTATACATTAATATCAAAGAGAGAAAAAGTACTCGCAATAACATCTGGAGCAGCAGCTTCCTCTCGAGCCCGGATTACATAGGCCATCGCTAGTGTTCTTACTTCAGACCGTTCGATATTTTACTATTCTTTCCTCGGCCGGGAGTAGCATTTCTAACATTTTCAGTTCGTCTACCTTTCTGAGAAGTTACTTCAGGCTTGTTTGATTGATTTTCAAAATCATTTTGTTTCTTCAGATAGTTATGAAGGAAATGGTCAGTAGACCTACAATGGAAACAACCTCCCAACTTTGATTGACACTCACCAAAATGCCTTTTATTGCATTCATCACACACAGAAGCAATTCTCTCGACATTTTTTATACTTCCAACACTTGCCGTTGGAGAATTGACTAACTGGAAATTGCTTTGCCTTGGTTTCTCTCTACTAACGAGCTTTGAAGGAGTAGCTGATCGACTGGTGTCATTTCTAAATTTCTTTAACGGAGATGTTTGAGCAGGCTTGAATGACCCTATCTTGTTAAAATCTTGAAATTTTGAATCTGATGGTTGTTTGCTTTTACAAATCTCTTCAACTTTCTGAGCTCGCTCTAAAAGTTTTACAAATTCCTGTAACTCTAATGCTACTACAGGCATACGGATCTCATCATTCAACCCATCTTCAAATCTGATACACATTTCCTCCTCATTTGATACGATGTTACGAGCATACTTTCTTAACTGCACAAATTCACGTTCATACTCAACTATAAACAAGTTTCCTTGTTTTAACTCGAGAAATTCTTTGTTTTTCCGGTCGATGAACAGCCGAGTAACATACTTTTTCTTAAATTCATTCTGAAAGAAATCCCAATTAACCGATCATCCAATATCATCGTGCTCAAAGTATCCCACCATAAATACCCTTCATCTTTTAGTAAGGACACCGGACACCTCAAGCAATCTTCAAGGGTGCACAATAACTCCACAAAAACTCTCTTTGTGTTCAATAGCCAATACTCAAATTTTGAAGGATCATCATCTACCGTACCTTTAAACTCTTCTGCTCCACATTTTTGAATTTTGTCTATAGATACTTGGGTAACCATCGTAGGTATAGGGTTTAGAGTATTTAGGGGTGCCGAATAAGGCACAATATGGGGTAAAGGTGGCTGAGTTGCAAGATTTGCTTGCTTAAACTTGTTGAGTCATTGGTTCATCATTCCAAGAAACACATTTTTCATCTCATCACCAACGGATTGTGGAATAGACATACTATAACTTGCCTCAGGATTCGAAGCTTGAACATTACTTTCAGCTTCGTTAACTATAGCTCGATTTGATTCAGCTGACATCTTAAATCTATAAGAAATAAAATGTTAGAACGAATCAAAAGCATCACACTAGCACAAGGTATATGTGGCATGTATATACTAAACCTTACTTTGCTACGTTAGTTTTAGAATCGACTAAATTGTAGCTCTGATACCACTATGTAACACCCTAACCCGTATCTATCGCTTGAATAGGGTTATGGAGCATTACCGTAAAATCGTAACTTTAAAACATATATTTACTACCTCTACATAAACATGTTATAATTCATATATATACATGCATAATGTCCCTTAATCGACCCCTCGAGGCCTTAGAAACACTTAAGAAATGATTCGGGACTAAATCAGAAACATTTGGAATATTTAAGAAAAAGTTGGAAAAATTGAACTGGCCGTGTGACCAGGCCGTGTGACTCACATGGCTGAGACACACGCTCGCGTCTTAAGCCGTTTAACAATCGAAATAGGGACATACAACCATGTCCCAGCCCATGTCTGTGCCCGTGTAACTCTCTGAGTTGGGTCACATGGCCAAGCCACACGTCCGTGTGCCAGGCCGTGTAACACTCGAAATGGCCTCACACGCCTGTGTGCTAGGCTGTGTAACTGCCTGACTTGAATGCCTTTAAAACCTACAGGGGACATTCGACCGTATGGGATGGCTGTGTGTCACACTCAGCTGAGACAGACGCCCATGTCTTAGGCCGTGTGGACATGAAGTTTGCCAAAATCAAGCCATTTCCATCGCCAAGCCAAATGTGTACCTACGAGCAATTTACCCTCATGACCAAGGCATCAAAAACATACCAAAACATGCTTAAATTGACAAATATGCCGTATAGGACATACCAAATCCATTCCACCAATATGCCGTATAGGACATCTCAATCACAATCAAACAAACTTATCTAAACATCTGCATTACCACATTTAAAACATACACAACTAACTTAATATCATCTTAAAGCATACCACAATTGAGACCACAAGTAACTCAACATAACATATCATTTTAATGTCCTAAAAACAACCAACCAATGTGCCCTTCATAGACACCACAATTATGTCCAACATCAACAACTAAAACATGTAAACATTAATCCATTTCTAGCATAGCACTTAATTCACTCACTAGCCAAAACAAATCACAAGTGTTCAATTTCATACCATTCTTATTGTACCAAAAAGATACCTATTTAAAATCTTAATAAAGTACCTAACAACTTAGTTTAGTATATTTTTATATTGTACCAAAACAACCTATATAGCCACATATACATGCCACTACCCTAAGGGACACAGGAACTACCAACATCGATGGATAGTGTGAGCCGAAGGTTCGATTCGTCCAAAAGTTAGCAACAACGATCTATAAAACAATCCACAAAAATGAATAAGCTTATAAAGTTTAGAAAGAACATAGTATATCATTAAACTTAACAAAAATTGAAATACAACTCATATTTTATTCGATTCAAAGTTACCGGAGTATAAACAGGGGCACACATGTGCAATTCAGGGGTACCGAAGTATAAACAGGGGCACATATGTGTAATTTAGGGGTACCGAAGTACAAATAGGGGCATTTATGTGTAGTTCAGGGGTACCGAAGCACAAACAGTGGAATGTATGTGCAATTCAGGGGTACCGAAGTATAAACAGGGGCAGGTATATGCAATTTAGGGGCACCAAAGTACAATCAGGGGCACGCATGTGCAATTTAGGGAATAATTAACTATAAGTATTCAATTACATAAATGTAATGTAAAAATATACAAGTAGAAATTCATTTACAAATTGAAATACTATGAACTTACATTGACAACTAGAGCGTAGAAATGCTATTAAGCTAATCCGTGATTTTCGCCTTTCCTTGATTTAGATTCGGTTGAGATTTATCTTGATCTAAATAAATAATCATATTCAATTAAGTAGTTCACTCAATCTCAACATTCAATTCAATCCATAATTCACATTTATGCATAATTACAATTTTACCCCTAACTTTTTAACTTTTCACAATTTAGTCCTTAAGCTCATAATTTCAAATCTAATTATTTTCATCCATATTCCATGCTAGCTGAATCCATTAAGAACCCATATCAACCTATATAAACCATTATTTCACAATTTTGCCATAAATTTTACTACTTTTGCTAATAAGTCCCTAAATGACATTTTCATAAAAAATCACTTTACGAAACTTATTTATTCATCCACAAAGACTCATAATCTACTATCAATCATCAAGAATCATGCAAGAAAATTCATAGAAATACCTATATCTTTAAAAATTTTGTAAATTAGTCCTCGGGCTAGCTAGATTAAGCTACAACTACCCCAAAAACATAAAAATCATTAAAAACGGGACTTGGAATCATACCATGCAAGGAATTATAGCTTGACCGAACAAGAATTCATCCATGGAGTCTTCTCCTTCTTAATTTCGGTTAGGGCAAGAGAAAAATAAGAGATGATAGCTTTCTTTTCTTTTGTTTTTTTAACTTAATTTACTTAATTACCATTTTAACCTTTAAAAACTTTAATAATTTCATCAAAACCATGTCCATGAATATCCACGATCACTTTAATTGGTCAAATTACCATCCAAGTCCCTTAGATTAAAATTTCATAGCTATTTGACATCTTTAACTATTAAAACTTTACTTTTTCACTTTTTACGATTTAGTCCTTTTCACCTAATTAAACATGCAAACGTCAAAATTTCTTAACAAGATTTTTATACGACCTTACCAACATTCCATAAAAATAAAGACAAAAATAAAATAAAATTTTACTTATCGAATTTGTGGTCCTAAAACCACTATTCTGATTTCAATAAAAACGAGCTATTACAACTCTCCCCCTAAAGGAATTTTCGTCCCTGAAAATATTACCAGAGAAGAGGTTCAGGTATTGCACTTTCATAGCTTCTTTCAGTTCCCAGGTAGCGTCTTGTATTCCGTGACATTGCCTGAGAACCTTCACTAAAGCTATATTTTTATTTCTCAATTCTTTAACCTCTCGAGCTAGAATTCTGATCGTTTTTTTACTGTAAGTCATATCTGGTTGTATCTTGACATCAACAGGTATATTATGTATGCGATGCTTTGCACACGTCCATATATCTGTTTTGCAGTAGGAATGGTTAGTCAATATCAGACGAATCCAGGTTTCAGGCATTGACAAGCTGTAAAGTATATATTAAGGTATCTTAAAAGAACTAGAGATTATATGCTTGTGTATTCTGGGGAGGAATTTACTCTTGTTGGATACCTAGACTTAGAAACAGACTCCATCTTACAAACTTGTAAAGATTTAAAGAAATTGACATCGAGAAATGTATTTTTTCTAGGCCGTGGAGCTATAGTATGGAGCGGTGTAAAGCAAACTTTGCACTACTGACTATACTATGGAGGTCGAGTATGTGGCTGCTTCTGAGGCAACGAAAGAAACAATATGGTTTCAAAAGTTGTTAACTGAACTTGAAGTTATTCATAGTGTAGAAAAAGCTATAACACTGTATTGTGATAATATTGTTGTAGTAGCAAATACCAACGAAATGAGTAGTCACAAGAGGACAAAACACATTGATCAGAAGTATCACTTGATGCGAGAAGAAATAACTGAAGGAATTGTAGATGTGATGAAAGTAGCTTCTGAAGGTAACCTTGCGGATTTGTTTACTAAGACTCTTGTAACTAGGAGTTTTAACAAACATGTCGAGGATACGAGAATGCGAAACATGACACATTTACTTCACTAGGGAAACTAGGAGATTGGTGGGAAATGTGGCCATATTTTAATAAACATGTAACCGTTTTCTATTTATTTGAACGATGGATAAATAAAGTTAATTTCACATTTCACATTTCACATTTTCTGTCTTTTATATTTTGCATGCATAGTGAAATTGTGACAAGTAAATATTAGCTCATTGATTGTCTAAAGTTTAAACTGAAGATAAGTGACATTGTAAAAAATGTTTACATTGCGAGAAAGATGACTTTAGTAGATAATCTAAATGAGTTCGTAATCCCGTAAAAGAATCAAAGTGAGCATTTGATTCAAATACTGAGAAGGATTATTATGTCGTCTACAATTCCAATTGAGGAGATGACAAGTCTTGGCTATCGGAGCAGTTGACTCCACGAGTAGAGACATAGATGTATTCATTGGTAGAATGATACATTGGACTAGACCCAAGATTAATTAATTTTGAATTTGTTTGTGAATTAATTCACTTGTGATGTTTATGGTGTGATTTACCTAAACCCTGAGTTAGTCACTGACCATGCGTATGCAAGTTATGTGCTTTGATATAAGTGGAGGCTTATGCTCTAAAGATTATCGAGCCCATAGTCGGTATGTGATCTAGAGTTTTCTGGCTCAAAAATAGGCACTAAGGATTGATAAATAAGGTTTAGCTTTTTGGCTTTGGGTATACCAAACAATGCCTTAGGTCATCCCTAGGTATTTTAATATTCACAAATTTAATCAATCAAGAAATCACAATTTTAACTATTTATCATACATACTGGCATGCTTGTTTTCCTGTATTTTCTATACCATTTGGTATATTCAATTATTCAATGCCTATTTATAATGTAATATATAAAACTCAATAGTTTAATGATAAAAAATTTAAAATCATCCATTATCATGCCAAATTTATAATAAACACAATCAACCTATATACATGCTCCTAACCAATCACTTGTATTACTATAAGCTCAAGCACACTTTGACAATAAAAATTACATAAAAAATAGAAAAAAGATTCCCTAATGTACAGCCCTGAAAAATAAGGAAAGAAGTTACTTGATTGATTGTGACATTACTGTATTCTAATGGTGGGTGCTCTTTGCCTTTTTCGTTGAAAGCTTGAAATTATCGTGCTTCTTTCATTTGGAGTTCCTATGCAGAAATTTAAAACAAACATAAAATACTACTATAAATTTGTCTAAATTACTTAGAATTTCAAAAAGAAAATTTTCAATTATGATTAAATCTACTATTTTTCTGAATCCTAAATAAATTGTCCTAATTTTCCTTTGATAAATATATAACTAAGATTTTTTAAAGAATATTAAGAAGAATTGCCTCGTTCATCCCTCTATTGTAGTATCCGTTTTCTTCTTTCTTCTCATTACTTTTCTAGAGTATTACAAACTGTTTGTATTGTCTGTCTCCTAATAATTTCTTTGGAGGGTTCATCTACCTTTTCGTTGGATCTATAGGGACTCCTTCTTCTTTGCATAATGCTGTTATTAAGTGTGGAAAGAATGTCCCTTTTGATTGGTCCCCTACATACTTAAGCATACTTTGATAGATCCATGTTTCGGTGCATATCTATTTCTTTTGCAAAATTGCGTACACTAGAATCGCCTATAATGGGTTGATGTTGGAGATATCTGTTGTAGGCCAAATTCTTGAACCCACAAAGTTCATCCAGATTTTTTCAATTGTAGTCATTAGTGCTTGATTGGATGTTACTAGGATATTCGTGCTTGGTTGATGGTCTATTCTTCTTTTCTTTTAGTTAAAAATCTCAATACTTCCTCAATGTCTACATTTTTTTAATTTTTTGAGATCTGTTATGAACATATAATCACGGTAATAGTACGGAGCATCATAAAATTGAGAAATACTTCCTTCAGTTACTAAAACATCAACCCCTCTAACTTTAACATGTGTTCGCATCTCATCATATGGTCTCGTTGCTTCTCTTTCCTTTACTGCGAGATAAAATTCTTGCACAACTGGTATTATTGTTGGTTCTTTGTGTGGTAAATAGAAGGTATTTCTTTTACGCTCAATGGCAATTTCTCACACTCCTTACAGTTCCTCATTAAGGGGTCAAACCTTTTTTCTTAGACAAACATGATGGGATGTAATTGTTGTAGGTACTTGTCTATATGGTCTACCTAAAATTCGACAAGTGTGTTCATAATTTCAAACAATATTTGTAATAGGATCAAATCTAAATGTGATGTAGCTTATTCTTTCACTACTGTTAACTGTTTGTGATGTTTAATGCATTGTTACAAATTCTGGTTTCAATACCAACAATTTCCACAAATTTGGGAAAGGGGAAGATGATTTTTGTGGCTTACTAACTCCTAAGGAAGGATGATGATGAGAGTTAAAGGTCAAAGTTGAGTTATGTGTTCAATTTATAAAGAAATACCAAGTAATCAGTCCTAATTCTAAAATTTTGCTAAAAACACGTCCTAGGTTAGTAAACTTGGAATTGCAGGTTATGTAGGGGTGTCGCAACATCCCCTTTTATTTTCGCGACATCGAGGACAAGGTACCTATGTCAAATTTTATTCGGTGTCGCGACACACGATGTTTGTGTCGCAACATGGTAAATAGTTTTTGACCTGGTTTATTTCCACGTCTAGGTTTTCATTTCTTAATTCAATTTTTTCCCCATCAGTTTCATCCTCATCATCTGTATCCCTATCTTTCTCCATTATTTTTTCTCCTTTGTGATGAGTCCAGATGACCTTGCATTGCAACACCTATTTTTTGACTATCTCATTAGTCATCTCTCCAAAGTAGTGTTTTACCCTTTGACCATTTATGAGAAAGGCTTGTCCCCCGTTTTCAATAAGTTCTATTATGCCATGAGGTTTTACTTTATTTATAGTGTATGGTCCTATCCATCTCAATTTTAATTTCCCAAGGAATAGTTTTAATCTTGAATTAAATAGGAGCACTTATAACCCTTTTCTTGATATTTGATGTCATAAGACCAACCCTTCTTTCACCATAAAGTGGCATTTTTAACAATTGAGCACTAGGTTAGTTTCTTCACATCTTTTTAGTACTTTCTCAAGGTTGTCTAAACACTCCCGAAAGGAATCTCCATAGATAGAAAAATCATCCATGAATACATCGAGGCCTTCTTCTAGCATATAGGCAAAAATCACAGTCATGCATCTCGTAAATGTTGCTGGTGTATTACATAATCCGAATGATATGCATTTGAAGGCATATGCATCAAAAGGGTATGCAAATGTATTTTTCTTGATCATTTGGATGTATTGGAATCTGATGATATCGAGAATATCCAATAAGAAAATAATAATACTCTTTCCTAGCCAATCGATCTAGCATTTAATTGATAAAAAGAAGAGGAAAATGATCTCTTTTTCTGCATCATTTAATTTATGGTAGTCAATCCATATTCTCCAACTAGTGATTGTCCTTGTCGAGATTAACTTATTCTTATCATTCTCAACAACTGTTAATCCTCCTTTCTTTGGAACACATTGTGTAAGTCTCACCCATTCATTATAAGATATTGCATAAACAATACCAGCATCCAACCATTTGAGTAACTCTTTTTTCACCACTTCTTTCATAGTTGTATTTAGATGACACTATGCATCCACCATTGGTTTCTTTCCTTCTACTAATCTGATTTTATGTTGACATAGTGCGGGGTTGATTCCCTTAATATCAATGATAGTCCATCCAATTTCTTTTTTGTGCATCTTTAATACATTCAATAGTGCCCCCTCTTCTTCAGAAGTTAGTTCTGTAGCTATTATTATTGGCAAGGTGTTTTTCTCTCCCAAGTATCCATATTTTAAGTGCTTAGGTAATGGTTTCAATTCTAAGTTTAATAATAGAAGAGACCATTTTTGTTATGGTAGGGATTACTTGTTCTGGTTGTTATCTAATTTTACGCCACCAGTCAAGTTGAAAGGCTAGTTGGCTATTTTCTTGTTCAGCATAATCCAAATTTTCCTCTTCGGATTCATTTTTATCATGTTCGATAGAATCTAAAATTTTCTATAACCTCCCAAACTCGTCCTAGGTGTTATGGTTGAATCGAGAAGGCCACATTGGACACCTTAGTGTCGAACCTACCCTAACGATAGTTAAAAACCTTCAAGTACTATTTTTTATAAAATCGCGGTTTTTATTGTTAGCGTTGGAAAATGTCCATTTTCTTAGTCCAACCATGCTTTGGTCAAATTAACGAATTAGGTGAGTTTTTGTAAAACCTTATTGACGGCGTTGCCTTTGAAAAATCATTTTGTTATCTTTTTAGCAATGGAACTGTACCATTACTAGTCAAGTTATTAATTTAGCCATATATCATGCATAGTCCATTTCAACATATTTATAAAAACCGTGTCTCTATACCAAATATGCGTGTCATGCATGCATGAAAAACCCCAAAATCTTGAACAATCCCAAACCACATATTAAAGAAACTTTACAATCTAAAACCAAATAAAAATAATAAAACAATAAAAAAAAATAATTAAATTAAAATAATATGACGAAGTAAAGTCCGAAGTTCGTCGTACGTCTGCATGCCAATTCCAATCCTAAGTTCGATCATTACCTGAGAAGTTGAGATAATGGGGTGAGCTTAACAAGCTCAGTGTGAGACTAAACGAGTATTAAGCTTTCATACAAGCAATTTCGTAGTGGTACCAATAGCACAATCAAACACCATCAATAATAATTTCAAATGCACATGATCGTGAAAAAATGCACATGCAAGATCCTACCCATACCATCCACTACACACCATGAGTTCCCCGGAACCCGTCTGCCAAAATCCAACGTATGTGAGCAATGCTCGATGTGGTAAAACCACCAATAATCAATAATGCAATGAAATTGCCAAATAAATAATGTGATATAATCACCAATCCCCTCGGTACTCCAAATGCAGTGCACTGACTAAAAATATATGCGAACTTAATATGCCATTGGTACTCCACGGAACTCATCCGTCAACCACAAAATCCCATCACAATGCATATGCAATATGTCATACAAATTCATACATAATCACATTTCAATACTTTTCACATTTATTCGACATGTTCAACATGTCCTCAATAATCACA
>CM025150.1:24202307-24213631 GCA_013467495.1 Gossypium gossypioides
TCCGTGAATGGAGGCTTGCACGTTACTTTCAACTTCATCGGAGTCGGCTCGGTTCGATGTCATAACTATACATAAACGTATTTCAAACAAGTCAGGAGTTATCACACTATCATAGGTTATATAATGGCATATATTTCTAGACTCGTACACGCTACATTCAGTCTAAGAATTGACTAAACCGTAGCTCTGATATAACTAAATGTAACACCCCTAACCCATATCTATCACTAGAATAAGGTTACGGAGCATTACAGGAAAATTTAAAACTCAAAACATTCGATTCGAAACATTTCATAAATCATGCTAATATTAATCAAACTCATGCATAATGTCCCTTAATAGAGCCCTCGAGGTCTTAAAAACACTTTAGAAACAATTCGGGACTCAATCGAAAACACATCGAATTTCGTAAAAAAAGTTAAAATTTTTCACACTACAAGGGTCACACTGCTGAGACACACGCCCGTGTCTTAGGCCGTGTGGACCTTCAATGTAGGGACACACAGCCGTGCCCATGCTCATGTAACTCTTTGACTTGGGTCACACAGCCAAGCCACACGCCCGTATGCCAGGTCGTGTAACTCTCGAAATGGCATCACTCGCCCCTGTGCCAGGCCGTGAAACTACCTGACTTACAACCCTTTGAAACCTACAAAGGACACACGGCCGTGTCGCAAGGCCATGAGTCACAGACGACTGAGACACACGCTCTTGTCTTGGGCCATGTGGACAAGAAATAAGTCATTTCAAGCCATTTCCTTCACTCAAATTATGCACATACATACAACCCATTTACACCCATTTCAAGCATCCAAAGTGTACCTAAAATATGCATAATCAAGCTAGAACAATACGATAACTATTCATACAACCAATATGCCAAATGGCACCTCAATTTACATGACATTAAATATACTTAAATAGGAGCATAACATAGCTATTTAACAACTCAACAATTGCAACCACTTTCCATACCAAATTCAACTGTAATGACCATATACCAAAATCATCTTCAAGCATACCACAAGGGTCATTCTATACATATCATTTCTAACCACTTCAACATTATCCAACAAGCACCTAAATATCAAAATATCATTAACCAAAGTACCTTAATTACAAAACCAAACATATTGGTCAATTCATCAAAAACAAAACACCTATACATGCCATTATAACCATGACTTAAAAACATCAAAATCCATCGATATAGCCGATGGATAGTGTGATAGGTCTCCGACAATCTTCCAACCCGAATGAGCTTCCGATTAAGTAGAAAATATAGAAAAAGAACACAAAGCAAGCATATAATGCTTAGTAGGTTCGTAATTCATATACAATTCTTACCATTACAATGCATAAGCTTCAAATAAATATGGATCAATCCAAAACAAGCTTGGCACAAGCCTAAGCATCACCAACAACCCAAATTAATGCTTAATCACATAACTTCAATATCAACACATGATAAGATAAATTTCATAACTATAAGTCATATGAAATCATACTATCCATAATTATGAATACACATACTTTTTACCTTTCTATAATAACAAAGTAAATAGCATCAAAAAACCTTACTGAAGCTCCCGCGAAGTGTGTTAACGATGGTCGTAACCATCCCTTTTCATATTTGATGGTCGTCACCGTCCCTTTTCATAGTCGATAGTCGAAACTATCCCTTTTCATAGTTGATAGCCAAAACCATCCCTTTCCATATACGATGGTCTTCACCATTCCTTTTCATAGTTGATGGTCATCACCATCCCTTTTCATAGTCCATGTCGAAACTATCCCTTTTCATAGTCGATAGCCGAAACTATCCATTTTCATATACGATGGTCAAACCATCCCTTTTCATTGATCGGTGATCGTCGATAATTTGTTGGATTTTTTCGCCGAAACATAATTTACAATATAACATGATAGCAGTTAAGACATAGATACGATAAATTTAAAATGCTATTTAAACATACGAACTTACCTCGATGATAAAACGTAGATACGAAGTCGATTAATCTGGAACTTTATCTTTGCCCCGATCTAAAGCCGTTTGAGGTCTATCTTGATCTAAATGAATAAATTCAATTCATTTAATAACCATTCTATTTAATTCAATCCAAATTCATATTTTTGTAAAATTACACTTTTGTCCCTATAATTTTGATTTCATTACAATTTAGTCCCTAAGCTCATAAAGTAAAATTCATGCAAATTCATCCATAAACCAAGCTAGCCAAATTTCATATAGTTTCCTAGCTGCTCATACATTTCATTATTTTCACAAATTTCACCATGAATATTTCACATATTTCAATTTAATCTCTAATTGACATTTTCAACCAAAATCACTTTACAAAAGTTGTTTATCTAACCAAAAAGGTTCATTTTCTTCCATCAAACATCACAAACATGTATCCATTCATGGCAAAACCCTAGACTTTTAACAGTTTTGCAAATTAGTCCTTGGGCTAGCTAGATTAAGCTACAACGACTGGAAAAACATAGAAATCATAAAAAATGGGATAAAAAATATACCATGCAAGCAATGAGATGTAGCCGAACCTTTAAAATTCTTCAATTGTGTTTTTAACCCTAATTTTTTGTGGAAGGGAAGCAATACAAAGATGATAGCTTTTGTTTTAATTATTTTACTTATTTGATGAATTACATATTTAACCTTTGTTTTTCACTTAAAATTCACCTATTTATTGTCCATCTTTGTCCACTCAAATAAACAATGATCTATTTACCATTAAAGTACTCATACATTTATGTTCTTTAGCTATCTAATGCCTTTAGCCTATAGAACTCTAATTTTGCACTGTTTGTAATTTAGTCATTTTTATCAAATTAAGCATGCAAACGATAAAATTTCTTAACGAAATTTTTATACGATAATACTAACATGCTGTAGACATTCAAAAATTAATAAAATAAATATTCTTACATCGTATTTGTGGTCTCAAAACTACTGTTTCGATTTCACTAAAAACGGGTTGTTACAAGTAACCTGATGTCATTTTATAGGTTTAGCCTAGACTAGTAACCTTACATATATATAGCACCCTGACCAGGCTATTTGTTGCGTCAGTAAATGTTTAGCCCGGACGAGTAACCTGAAACTAGTGTTTATGATTAGCTTGGATGAGCATTTGACATTAATTTCACCTGTGTATTGAGTTCTTTTATAAGTTTTCATTGAGCAAAATAAAATATGAAAAATGTGGAATTATGAAGTTTGTGTTAACAAAAGATACAAATGAAAAGTGGAAATCATGATGTTGATATGAGCAAAGTGATGATCAGAAATTGCTACATGAAACATTTTTTACTTGAAATTTGTAATTTATCATTTGAAATTATATGTGGTTATTATACAAATCTCACTTGGTTGACGTTATTGTGAATGTCATGATAGGTGAAATTGTTTGCATATTGAATCATAATTGTTAAATGAATAAGGTAAGTCATTTGTTTATATTGTATCATCTTATTAAGTATATATAATACATACTCATTGTTACTACTTTCTCTGTAGATTTTGGACGTCTAGAACGTTTCAAGCGGATCAGCAAGAAGTACACAGCTACTGTCTTCCAATTCGGTGGACTTTTGAATGTTCAAGCCTGGTTGTGGCATGTACATAATATGGTTAAACTTGAGCTAGTTGATGTATGTTTTGGTATGGTTGAACTTTGCACATAAGTATATGGTAACTTAATGAAATGTTGATTAGTTGGTTGTATAGTCTTAAACATGGAATGATTTATGTGAATGGAAAAGTTTAGCAGATGATATGCATATATTCAATTTATGCTATGAAATGATTAAATATGATGATATAACTTGTGATGATTTATGCTTATTGATTATAATGGTGCCAAATAAGGCATATTGGTGTATGTTTAGATGAATATAGAAATTAAAGTTTTGGCTTGAAAAGTACATATTTTGGACATGATTTGCTAATTGTTGAATGCATAAGTTGTTAATCAATAAGAAATAATGTGATGAGGTTGAATGGTCTTGTAGTTGGTTAATTACATGTGTTGGTATAAATGTTAGTTGATTTTGTACAGGGTATTTGGCCATTTATGTATTATTTGAACCATTGGTATGATTTGGCACATGATGTTAGAGTATGCCCAAAGACCAATCATGAGATGATTGTAATAGCATACTTGTTTTACCTCATTTATTAATATAAGGCATTGCTATTATTATTTTAGTTTCTTTTCTGTGTATATAAATAAGCTATTTTGTAATAATGTCTTGATAATAATATGATTATTCTTAAAAGGTCCTTAGTCGAGTATTATTGTGGGCTTGGACAACAGTAATGCATTAAGACTAACATGTAGTTGATTGATGACAAAGTGTTGTCATTGACATAGGGATGTCAAAATCAATACATGAGTATATGTTAGAGAATGACATATTGGACTGACCCGCTATGAGTATGTTTCTTAGATTATTATATAACAGTCAAACCATTAGTATAACACCCCAAACTCGTATCCGTCGCCAGAATAGGGTTATGAAGCATTACCGGAGTTTACAATTCAAACAGAAAGAAATTTCAAACATTTCATGTAATAGTAAAAAACATATTAAAACCAAGTCAAAACATAGTCAAAACATACATATTGTCCCTTATAGGAGCCCTCGAGGCCCTAAATGTACATTAGAAACAAGTTGGGACTAAATCGAAAAGTCAAAACAATTTTCAAGAAACATTAAAAAATTTCAACACTGCAGGGGTCACATGGCCGTGTGGCCAGGTCGTGTAGGCATTTGAAATAGGGACACACGACCATGTCCCAGCACATGTAACTCGCTAACTTGGGTCACACGGCCAAGCCACATGCCCGTGTGCCATGCTGTGTGCTAGGCCGTGTAACAGCCTGACTTTCAACCCTTTGAAAGCTACAAGGGACACATGGCCGTGTCACCTGGCCGTGTGTCATGCACAGCTAAGGCACATGCTCGTGTCTCTGCCTGTGTGGACGAAAATAAGCCATTTAACAAGCCATTTTTCTCACCTAACTAGGCATGTACCTACAACCAAAAGTGCACATATATACAAGCCATAACAAGGCACCAAAATCATGCATATTCTAGCTTCATACATATGGTATAATTACATACAACCAATATGCCCTTAGGCACCTAATAATCATGTACTCAGTTTGGTCAAGATGATCAACTAACTTCCAACTAAGTTTGCATAAACACATACCATTGGATTTTCTTACCAAAACATACCAAATGGCTCCAAATATACCATTCAACAAATAACATCAATAGTCATATAAGCTATTCAAACAAAGTACCAATTCTCAACAAGTCTTAAGCCATATATATTATGCACATTCATCTATTAGTTAATCTTCCATCATTCAATCATATTAAGTCATTCATCAACCATTTTAAGGCTACTTATATACACACCAAAATATACCATTTCACCAACAAAAAATGTCAAAACACAAGCCAAGAAAAATGGCCATTTCAACAATCAAAACACATGGCCAACATTATCCAAAATACCTATACATGCCATTATAACCGAAATTAAACATCCAAAAGTACCGAAAGAGCCGATGGATAGTGTGATATAGCTCCGACAAGCTTCCAACCTAAACAAGCTTTCAATTCACTATAAAACACAAAAAATAACGAGACTAAGCATTTAAGCTTAGTAAGTTCATTCAATATAGAATAAAACTTACCATTTAGTCACATAATAGGTAAGTAAAAATATCATATCCCAACATAATTTGGCCTAATGCCTAAGCACATATACATCAACCATGTTAGCCATGTAAATTCATATATAAACCAATAATCATGGATGAGCACATCAAAAGATTAATTTCATATACATGTATCTTTCAATTCAATTTTTCCATATAACATGTAACAACATTTATATGTAATTCATATGTATCTCTGTAACAGTCCGTATTGAACTCTTACCATTTCATATCAAAATATTACCTATTGAACCATTTAGAATACCGTTGTATACCCGAGATAGCTCACAGATAGTGTGCTAACTCATATAACTATAATCAGTCAAATCTTGTACATGTATGCTTATACGAGCTGTGAATCGGTATGCTCACTCGAACTATAGATCGGTATGCTCTCATGAGCTATAAATTGGTATGCTCACATTAGCTGTGGGTCAGAACGTAGCTATATGATGCTGCTCACACAAGCTATGGAGTATCTGCAACACATGTAGGAGCTCCGCCATCGGTAGGATGTTCAAGACCAGTACCCAAATCATGTAAACCCTAATGACATGTCATTTGTATCCTACGAATTCCTAAGGTTCAAACGGGGCTCGGTAGTCATACGTAGTTGCATATGTCACTATGTATACATGTAGCAAATTTAAAATTCATGCATATTTCAAAATAAAACATATAATCACAATTTCATCACATGAACTTACCTCGACGAGTATACGTAGATACTGAGGTGATTCATCCGAGACTTTCTCTTTGCCCCAATCTAACTCTGTACGAGGCCTGACTTGTTATAAGAGCAAGATCAAGTTGTCAAAAGCTTAAGCACAAAAATAGCTTCCCAAAACCTAATTTTCGATTGATGATGATGAATAAAAGATGATAGCATATTTTATTTCATTAGTTTTTATCACTATTTACTTATTTACTTAATTAACCTTAAAAATTAATCAAACTTACAAAAATGCAAAGCCATGCTCATCCACTAACATATAAATGGTCTAATTACCATATGAGGACTCTTAATTTAAGGTTCTATAGCTATTTAATACCTTTAGCTACAAGAACTCAACTTTTACACTTTACGCGATTTAGTCCTTTTTATCAAATTGAGCATGTAAACAATAAAATTTCTTAACGATATTTTCATACGGTATTACTATCATGCTTGATACGAACTCACTTACGAGGCGTAATTGAGTTGTTAAAATGCCCGATCGTAAAATTAAGTAGTTTTCGTTTAGGTTTAACAAAAGGTTATATTTTTAAAAAGATAGTTTTAAACAGTGGATAAAAATAAAGATAGATTGACGGAAGAATGGTTTAAACGGACTTAAAACAAGAATGAACCTGTAATAGAAATTAGGGAATTGATTCTTATACGTTTTAAGGTGAAAGGCAGTTTGATGAAAATGGACTGTGACCCACTATCTAACGAGATAGAAACTAAATAGTATCAAGGTGAACGCCACACTCAGAAGAGTGATAAGTTCAGAAAGAAACAAGTTTGACACCACTAGCTTAGTTAGATAAGTCAAGTTGAATCTCAAAGAAAAATGAGAGTGAATAACTTACAAAGATATATTTCATATATTCAAAGTCTAAGTCCCTGAAATATTTACAAAAGAAACTATTTATAGGCTGAGAGATAACCAGCCGAATAGACAAAAATTAAAGGCAAAGTAATTAAGCTAAGTTAATTAAATATCCAGCTGAAAACAATCCAATGAACTCGGTGAATTCAAGTGTTGATCAGTCTTGGTTCATGGCTTCGATGGGTGAGCTGAATGTAGCTTGATTCGGTGAATGAAGTTAATATTTAAAAGGTGCACCGAATGAAAAGTCAACTGGTGAATGTACTTGATGGCAGCCGAATGGTCTTTGGGTGTGAACATTCAATTATGAAGAGATGTTGAGTGTGAACAGCAAGCATCGAATGGTCACTTGAAAGGTTAGCTGATCAGCTCATAATCGTTGGCTAAGGGTTCATGAATAATTCAGCTGAGTGAATGTATAAACCAGCTTTCAAAATACATGCACAATCGGGTGCATTATCTTCATTAAATTGGCTTCATCGAATCTGGAAAATACATGAATGTCCAGCTGAAAGCAGCTTCCAACTTACATGCACAATCAGGTGCATGTTCCACAATAATTTGCTTGGCAATGTGCATGAATGTCCAGCCGCATTATGCATGAATGTCCAGCTGCATGCTTTAGCTACCTGTTATGACAAATTAAATTCTCGGTTAAAATATCATCAAGACAAATTAAACTCACAAATAAATATGTAATTAGATTAAGAAACTAAGTCACATTTAAGGAATCCGACAAGTTATCATGCATTAAATCTGTCCGAAATTAAACACACTTAATGGACAAACAAAGACATAAATCATCAAAAATCATCAGGATTGTAATTAAAGCTGTAAAAAGCTAAAAATTAATTAAGCAAGCTAAATATTTAAAATGTCTAAATCTTAGCAGCTGAGTTAGCTAGCTAAGTCGAATTTAGCTTCAAATAAATTGAAGATATCCCTTGTTGAACCGTCCAACACTTGATTGACTAGTCCATTTGTAGTTTCCTTCCAAACTCGATCAACTAAAATCGATATTGAATTTTTAAATCGTTTAGCTCGTTCTCGAGTGATTGGTCCAATAGGCAACTCAAGTGGATTTCGTTTGGAGTTGGCTGAGCCCTCGGGCAAGTTCGTATCAATGCTGTAGGCAATAAAATAATAATAAAATAAAATTTTTAACTTCAGTTTTATGGTCCTAAAACCACTGTTCCGATTTCACTGAAAATGGGTTGTTACAATTACTCATAGTGATAACTATGTATACGATCCTTAGACTTGAGATCATCATTGTCCTAACATAGTGAGTCGTATATTTCAATACAGTCAAATGTCTACTGTAACATGTACTATAAAGACTGATGTTGGGTATGCCACAATATATGTAGTAAGATATGATTGATCAAGACAGGATTTGTCCCTCCTACATAATCGGAGCAATATCTTTGGCCACTTGATGAAGTGAGACTAGAAATGTATGACCATGCTCAAATAAGTTAATATGAGATATTACACTATTTGTTTATTGTAGTCTACTTCGGGTATCAAGAAACATGAATTGGACTTTGCAAGTGTAACTATTTCATGACTTGTGTCCAATAAAGATATAAAGGACAAAATGATATAATACATGAAAATTTATCACAGTAAGGTTATGTCGAACCATGACTTCTTGTAACTTTGGTAGCGATGATGCATTGCTAGATGCCACTCATTGCTTGTAACGTTAGAAGTGTTCTAGTATTACTATCAATGTTATAAGAGCCTACAGGGTCACACCATATGGTTGAAACAAACAGAATCTAAACACAGTTGGTATTAAATTTAATTGTCATGAGAATTATATTAATTATTGAATTAATATAAGTTGACAGTTAAATAATAAACACAGTATATGTACAAATTCGTTGTACAAGGGTGATTTCAATTTTAATATGGATATTAAAATAAAAGGGAATCATAAAAACCCTAAGGTGAGAGAGTGTTACCAACCACAAAAGAAAAAGAAACCTAGGTCTAGCAGCCGTATTTTTAAAAAAAAAAAAAACTCTCTGAAACGTTCAGAAAAAGTTTTTGTTTGTTTGTTCGCAACTGAGTGGACTATGTAAAGGTCGGGATGATTCTGTTGTGGCTTTGGATTGGCAGCGTGCAAAGGGGATTAAACCAATAGTGGATTCTTGGTTTGGATCATCGAAATAATTTTTTTGCTGCACCACTGGGCATCTGGGCGACCCAACACATGATAGGTAATTAAAACACTTGTGGGTACTGTAGGTTTGATAAGTTTTGAACCACACAACCACAGTTGGTTGCACGGTCTCAACACACAACCGTGTGACTTATGTACACATGGGCACAGTCTTTCACACAGCCTAACCATACAACCATGTGACCTCTATTTTCATGTTTGCACTTCTTTGTTTCAAAAATTTTAATTTGGTCCTCATTCAATCCCGAACTAGTTTTAGAGCTTTCGTAAGCTCGAGTGGTACTTGGATTAGTTTGTAAATCATGTTTTGTATTGATTATGAAATGATTAAATGATTTTAAGTTTGAATTGCATGTGATATTATTTGATAACTATAGTAACATTCCATATCTCGGGTCCAGTGATCAGACTGGGTATGGGGTGTTATAGGGATGCTTCTTGCCTTCCCTAATTTCCATTGGGCAATTAACCGCCGCTAGACGTGCGAATGTCTGGACTGAAAATACTGCAACAAAAAGGCAAATAATAAGACAGGGGTATCTAGAAGTATACGAGTCAAATTATAATATAGTAAAGTGTTACAATAAAACACTTCGGGAAGTGTTCCGAGGATCGTACCTAATGGGTTGCGGATTGGAGAAATTTATTATTAAATTAATTAAAAAAATAATCACTAATCTAATTTAATCACAAATTAGTAGTGTTTATGCATATTTAAAATATTAATTAAACTAATTAAATTATTTATTCTAAATTAATCTAATAGAATTTAATAAATCTAAAATAACCTAATGGAATTTTCTATTCCTAATGCCGATGATGCAAGTTCCTATCCTATGATTGATTAAATCCCTAATTATTAATTAGGTCTCTAATTACCCTCAACTGAGTTATTTACCACCCTTAGTTACAAATACCCTTTCGGTCTCATCTTCACTAAGGATTACAACCTAAGTTACCCTTTCGGTCTCTTCCTAAGCATATTGATACCCTTTCGATCTCACCGCTTGACACAAGTTACGCTCGACAGGATACCCCATCGGTCTCACCTGTCTAAATATTATACTAGAGATGTCACTCCCGAATATACTAAGTACTCTTGAATAAACACCAAATTTTAGATAAATAATTACTTAATTAATAAATCAATTCCATAACCTAAACATGCAATATATAAAATACGCGCAATGATTTATCCCATTTTTCATGTAAACAATAGTTGATCAGGCTAACGAAAGATAAATAACGAAATAAAAGAATAAAGAAAAGAAAGTGCTTATTGATAAATAATTGAAGTGCGGTTCCAGAACAACCTCTGTTCACAATCGTCTACACATCGAAGTAGAAAAATTCTGACTAAGTGAACATAATAAAAACTAAAATAAACTAAACATTGCAGTAAAACAGGCTTTTAGCGACGTTTAAGCTTTGCGGCGCTTCCACAAGCGCCGCAAAAAATGCCGCTATAAACAACGCCGCTAAATTATGTGAAAAACGCTTTTATAGAATATGATCTTTAGCAGCGCTTTTATAAAAAACGCCGCTAAAGAACACGACCTAAACGCCGCTAAAGAACATGATCTTTAGCGACGCTTATATCACAATTGCCGCTAAAAATGACCTTTAGCGACGCTTTTCCCACAAACGCCGCTAAAGAACATGATCTTTAGCGACGCTTTTCTCACAAACGCCACTGAAAGTACCGTTCTTTAGCGGCGTTTATGAAAAATGCCACTAACTTTGGCAGATTTGTAACATTCAATTTTCATCCATATACAA
>CM025150.1:24213731-24224493 GCA_013467495.1 Gossypium gossypioides
TGTCATTTTCTTTTCTGAAGAATTTAAATATTCAATTAAAAATAAATTGTATTTTAATTAATATAAATAATCCAGTTAAATAAAAAATAGACAGATTAAGTGTTTTTTTTGGCATTTTTGATAAAGCGCCGCTAAAGCTCGATCTATAGTGGCATTTTTCAAAAAACGCCGCTAAAGCTCGATCTATAGCGGTGTTTTTCAAAAAGCGCCGCTAATGCTCGATCTATAGCGGCGTTTTCCAAAAAGCGCTGCTAGTGCTCTATCTATAGCGGCGATTTTCAAAAAGCGCCGCAAATGCCACTAAAGCTCAACATAAATGATGGCGTTGTGCCTAATTTTTTTGCGGCATTTTTTGAAAAGCATCGCTAATGGTCAACCTATAGTGGCGTTTTTAAAAAGCGCCGCTAAAGCTCGATCTATTGCGGCGTTTTGCAAAAAGCGCCGCTAATGGTCGATCTATAGCGGCGTTTTTTATTCAAATGCTGCTAAAAATGCCGCTAAAAATGCCGCTAAAAACCAGTTGAAAGAAAACTATTTAACTAAAACTACTCCCTAATTAGTTGGTTGATCCCTCTTAGAGTTACGATGACCTCCTTATATAGGCTAAACTTGGGGTGATATATGCCTAAAATACCCTTAATACTATTAAATAACTGAGATAAAAAATATGCTAAGATGTGTCTACTGACATCAGCACATGTCATTATGATGTCACGACGTTGCGACATTAGGTTTCTCCACATTGCGATGTTGACATTTGCACATGTCATCACGACATCACGAAGTTGGGTTTCTCCATGTCGCGACATCGACCCTATTTGAACCCTGGATGCTTCGTAGTTTTATGTCGCGACGCCAAATGCCTAAGTAGCGACACGGTTGTCATTCTTTGTATTTTTGGCCTGAATTGACACCCTACACACTCAAATAGCATATTAGTCATTCCCAAGGCCTAAGTTGGCCTCACGAGTGATCGAAACACTAAAAAGTGTGTAAAAATGCTTATTTTGTAATAAAATAAATCTATGCTAATAAAACTAAAAATGCAATAAATAAATGTAAATCAGCTAGAAAACAAGCTCATTAAGTACCAGAAAGACACTAATTTACCACCATAAGTTGTGGTAGATCAGCAATCCTCCGCAACTAGAGCCGTATTTGGGTCGATATTTTTGCTTCCCCCTTAATCATGGAGCTCCCTACCCTCTAAATTCACTCCCAGGTTTTCTTCAACATGAGTAAACCATCTTGGGCTATGGGTGAAATGTTGGATATCCTCCTTATTGATATATTTTCCTTTTTAAATAAAACTGCCCAATTGGATAATATTTTATTAACTGTTAATGTTTTGCGTAGTTATACAATTATATCTTTTTTTTAATGTAACCACAGAAGATATTAAAAAATGGTAATAGTTTGTGAAACTATTTAATTTAATTGGTGCTATACGAAAGGTATAATGATGAATTTAGTTCTCAATGTTTGTATTTTTTGTCATTTTGGTTTTTATTTTTTAAGCTAAACTTGATCCTTAACCTTTCAAAACGAGCCCAATTGCTTTTCTTAACGAAAATGTTGACTAAAACATTAAAATTTTAACAATGTTGGCCTGAGAACCACCTGACTGTCTATGTGTACTTCATGTTGACATGGCATCATTTGTTATATATGTCGCTTCAAAATATAATTTAAAAGTTATAAAATATTCAAAAAATAAAAAATATATAAATAGTTCATGAAAAATTTTAAAAAAAAATTGCATGAAGTACACCTAAATTGTCATATAGGCTACCATGTTTAAAAATTTAACGTTTTAGTTAGTATTTGCATCCGTTTGGTACTCTAAGAACCTTGTTAGTTTCTAATCAATTAATTGGTTTTGAGAATTACATCGTGTGGAGCAGAACTATGCAAATTGCTTTACTTGCAACAATAAGCTTGGATTTGTGGATGGTGTTGGAAAGAATCTCGTTCGAAAATGATTTTCTTGCACAACAAAAAAAAAATTTTGATAATCGAGGCATATAGTGATATTTATAACAATAGACCCTTTATTGAAATCGCACTTGTGCTTTTAGCTAGATGGATCCTTGTCGTTCTTGGATTTCAATCGAACAACCTTCTCCACTATTCACAAACTGCTTTGAGTGTGGGCTCGAACGATTCGAACCAAACACAAAACCAGAAATAGTTTTCTTATACTTTCAGTGTGAAAGCAAAATCTCTCATAATAGAAACTCTCACTATTTTCAGAAAATAAAATTTATATTTAGTGTATAAAACTCTCACTATTTTCGAGTAAAATAACAATATCTTAAAAGTTTGTTTTTAGCCTTACTGGTGCCATCTATTTAGAAGAAGAAGTGAAGCCCTTGTTAAATTGTAGAAGTTTATTTCAACTAGAAAAACAAAGTCCTAGTCTAACTAGAAGTATAGGTGGCAACAACCCTAGATACTAGTCTAACTAGAAGTATAGGTGGCGACAACCCTAGTGAATAATACCAGGGTTGGTTGTCCCTCCCTTTAACAGGAGGGCTTTTGGGCCTCTTCCATATCGGGTCCAATTACAAGAGCTTCCTAGACTTAACCCAACACTTTAATAATTTGATCCAACTTGATATTTGTTTTTCTATTTCCAAAAATAAACATATCAATATATTTTAATTAAATAATCTTTTCAACCCAATTTTAATTCCGTTAAAATCATGATGACTTTACCGTAAAAGAATCTATTAGAAATATATTTAATATTTCTACATTTAACGGGTTCACTATTACCAAATGATTTATTCTCATTTTCAAATTTCATTTAATTCAAAAAACATAAATTCATTTCCAAGTCATTTTCATTTTCATTTTCATTTTGAAGAAAACTATAATCATTTCCAAATGTTTCTCATTTCTCCATTTTCACCATTTCTATCCATTTATGTTCATTTGATTCAACATGCTATTCTTTTCTAGTTTCAACGAGTTAGCAGAGGGACCAGTTGGACATATATGATTGAGACTAAAATGATTTATAATTAATGTAACACCCTATACCAGACTTGATCGCCAGGTCTGGGTACCGAGTATCATAAAAAAAACTGAGTTACAAGTTCTCCTTTCAAAATTATATTAATTATAAATTCAAACAACAAGAAATTTGAGGATTTACTTGTTCATGTCACACCCTCATTTGGCGAGTTGGTATTGTTTGTGAGGCTGTACTGGTGAAAACCGCCTAAGTCCCGAGACTTACACATGTTAAGGTTGGTAACTTTGGGGTGAAGTATTTGCTGAACTTCGTCAAGCCTACGGAATCGTACTTCCTAGATTGGTGAGTTTCTTATTATGGCAAGATCCTTATTAGGTGGAGTCTTCCGCTAATAAGTCTACCAACCTTGTTTTTGTGTCACTACAGATGTAAGTGTAGTGGTTACTAGGACATGTTTAAGTAATCTAGCATCCTAGTGGAGGTAATGTGTTAATAACTAGAACACTTGGGGAGCCTCGTAGGATGTGATTAATTAGTGGAAATGTGTGAGAATGATTACTGCTTAGAGTTTAACCCTGAGTGGAATTTGGGTTAGAGATAACTATAAATAGGATAACCTAGTAATGAAGAGAAGATTTCAATTTCATCTTCGCTTTCTTGCCTTTTTTATCATCAAAGAAAACAAAAAGTGTTTTTTGTAGTTAAATAAGGTGTTATTTTTCAATCTTATAGGAGCTTCTGTCCTAAGTTGTCTATTGGTAAACTCTTAAATCTTTCTTTATGTTTTACCAAATAGAAAGAATTTGTTGTAAGAGCTGTTCTGTATGGTTTTCATTTTGAATACTAGATAGAAAGGAAACTTCTATCTAGAAACTATTTGCATGTTTATCAATTCGTTTTACTTCATTAAGCTTTGGTTTTTTTTTTATATTTAAAGAATTCGTTTTATTATTTTAGCTAAAGAAACGGGAGAAGTTCCCAGTGCTAAAGGGAAAGAACCCGTTGAATAGGAAAACCATTGAGTGAAGATTTATAGTGAGTTCCTTTGTACCTCAAGTCTCTTATATGCATTGTTTCATTTAATCCTTCTTACAGTACAATCAGATAAGTGAATTTAACTTTTGGTCCTAGTACTTGTCAATGGAGGTGTGTTCAAGGAGTCGATGCATGTACGACTACAGTAAGTAATATAGAAATAGAATTCATGCATGTGCATGGTTTTAAATACCCATTCCTTAGTGCAAAAGCTCCATATCCAAAATGGTGCAAAGAGGTATCGGAGGGTTGTTACATATGATGAGGAAAAGAAGACATAGGAAATTTTATTTTTCCTCTGGTATGACACTTTGGTGCAAAATCGTGATTGGTGATTACCCGACTTTGTAGGGGAGCACTTATGTCTTCAAAATACAAGGAGGAATGGTGGAGGAATGGAAGTTATGACTAAAATAATAGCTCTAATAAGCAATATGAGGATATAGGAATAATGGTCTTCGGAACTAGGATCATAAGTTAACACAAGGAAGGAAGTATGTGGATGAAAGGGTGCATATTGTGTAAAACAACTATGAACATTGCATGAAAATATAAATAGTATGATAAACAGTTGTATAAGGGTAGCCCGCCAAGGTGGCGTATGTGTAGAGTAGTTGTGGAACGTGATCGCTATACACATGTTTCAAATTGCGGATAATGTTCACCTTAGGGCTAAGTCTATTTGTAGAAGTATCCGCCAACGAATACTTCAAGATTGAGAGAGTTGTATCCACCAGATGTGGCTTACTATTTTGTCAATCTAAATGTTAATCTTTTAATGTTTGTTGGACCCTATTGTTTGAATATACTTTCTTGGAACTCACTAAATTCTTATGAACTTAGTTTCTTTCTTCTTATTTTTAGGCTCCTAGGTTGGACGTTGTCGTAGAAAGGAATCAACCAAATTAGCAGCCTATTTTGAGCCATCTCTTGCTTTGGTGTAACATGCATTTGCTAGGGTATTAGGACATCTATTAGTTGCCACCAGTTGAGATTATTAGTCTATAATTGAAAATGATATTTTGTAAATATTGATGTTTATTTGTAGCCTTGTTGGGTTTTATGTCAAAATTGGTTTTATGTGATATCAAACTGAATTGAATTTTTAAATTGCTACTCGAGTGATAAGTCGATTGGGAAATTTCATTTGAACTTGTGAAAATTTATGAAGCTTCTGCCAAAATTTATTTACTTGTATCTAATTTTTAAGTGGCGTGATACTATTCTTAATTCGCTTTCAACCTACTATATGTTTTCAAAATATCGGGACACCGCTCTAACAAGCTCGTACTCGCCAAACTAGAAAGTTGGTTTTAAAAAGGTATAGTCAGTTCAATGGTTTAAACTTGTCACGCTCCATACCCAGATCTGAAGATCGGGTCGGAAGTGGGGTGTTACAATTCAATTTATTTCAAATCTTGTTTATTAACATGGTTCAAAGATTATCTTCAAATAAATCTCCTATTATACAAATACTTAAATTTTTACAATCAATTGGCTATACTAGGCCCTAATATTACACTCATATGACATCAAACTTAATCCGCACCCACATGCTAATCCAACCCTTGAGGTGTAGCCTCTAAGGGAACTCCTCTATACACATTAAATAGTTTCAACACCTAACGCGTAAATCTGGCGGCCTGGCTTGTCCTTTCCCATAAGGTCTCGAAATCCTTGTTGATACATAAAAGGCAACACAATTATAAGTTCAGAATGAACTCAATGAGATTCTGAGTAACAGTGCAATGTAACAACTCTATATTTTTAGGGAAAAAGAATTAAGGCACATAATTTAAACTCTTTGTGTGTGGTTGGGAACTCAATAGTTTTTTCTGTCATGATTAACGCCTAGCTTTTCCTGATTCCCACCATTTCTTGACCTTCCCACTAATTTAATCACAAATGTGTTATTCTCAAACAACAATTCTTTCAAGAACTTGATCTTGTCCTGCTTTATCACAAATTCTCATTGTACCTTTCCTGGTTTGGCTTTCTTTAGATGACCATATATGTGTATATACGGTTTAGTGAATACTTTTTTACTGGCAGAATTGAGTCTTCAGCATATTACTAGATCCTACCCTGATCCATTCATTCCATACTAAACTAAACATATGATTAACATATTTCCCCGATGATTAACTTCTCTGACTTAACACCTGACATAGACCCTCCCTCATAGAAAATTGAATCTAACATCCTTCTTTGCAGTCTCGAATATGAAATTTAGTGATTCATACACACCCCTCTTCCTTTGTAAACTCATGCTTGCAAAATAGTCCCAAAAGACTTTCCCATTTCAACCCGTTCCATAAAGATACACCAATTAACACATAGTGCTCGGTGGACTATCTCTTACTAAACTACCCTTGGAAGAATTCCTCATTTGCTAATCCAGAGGACTTTCCCACACTAAGCAGTCCTTACAGACATCTACTTTTTTTGTAAATTCTCGACGGACTTTCCATCTAAGAGAGCCCTTAACGGACTTTTATTTTTTTGGCGGCCTCCCCTATCGATAACACTTAGAATTAAGCCCTTAAGAACTATTTCATTACGTCTCACTAAATGGATGTTTATGCATCGATACTGATGAGCTCTTAGTGGTGGATATTTATTTACCAATATTTTGAAGGAAATACCCCTTCCTTTCATGCATACCCACATTTAAGATGCTCCAACCAGTTTTTTCTTGTTTTTGTAATTTGGCGGATCCTATCATTAGCACACATCCCATGTTCTCAAATACACCATAATCATCATATCAAACTACTCATTGTGCGAGTCTTTCAATGACTTCCCATTTTTATGCCTCGGCAGGCTTCCTGGTTTACTGTCCTAGTAGACTCTATTTCACCGTAAAGTACACTTATTCATCACTACATATCTCTATGGCTAACGATGGTCTTTTGATTCTGAAGAATCAGTAAACCTCTTTTGAGGTGTGCCCCTAAAGACTTGTTTACCGTTTGCACGGTGTCACCCTTAAGGACCTATATACCATTTACACGATGTCACCCCAAAAGACTAGTGGATAACTGTCGTCACGATGTCACTACATAGAGTCAATAGACTGTTGTCGCAGTGTTGCTCTAGCGAGTCAGTCGATAGCCATTCCACAATGTCGCACAATCTTTCCAAATCCCCTTTCAATCGGTCCATTCCTCTAACGCGCTAATTTTTTCTATCTTCAACGAACCTACCAATGTAACTCCCTCCATAATCTACATAGTGAAACATGCGTTTCATTCATAACATTCCAAAAAAACATTACATTTTGGAGTACACCACACTTTGATACATCAACACACCGTTCTATCATACAGAATATACTTATAGACTTTCATAAATTCATTCAACCCTAAATATGCATGTCACACTTTTCACTATAATCATGTACTACAATAGGTTTCAGATAGAACGCAGAGAAAATATAGACGCAAATCACACAAGCAACACTCATCCATCAATCATCCCAAAAGTAAAATACAAGAACTAACCTTAAATCCTTCGTCCTCATTAGTTTAGCTTATCCAAACGTCGGAGCCTGCTTCGTCCTATTAGCTAAGCATGACAACTATGTTTATCGATTAAACCGAAAGTATTGAAACCTTAAAAACCTAGAATCCATAATTATACAGAAGCTTTTTAGTAATTCTTACTTCTCTTTCCCTAATCTCATGAATGCTAAAAGATAGAAGGACTTAGCAGTTCCTAGATTTTTTATTTCTTGGTCTAAATCCTCACGATCAAGGCCCCATGTAGAGCTTTTCTCAACTTTTTTTCTTTGGTGTAATCGAAGAAGACAATACAGAACAGAATTGAGAAAAAATTTCCTGAATTGGTTATGTCACATCCCAAAATTGGTTCTAGAAGTTTTAGGGGTAACCTGAAAGTGTCTTCATCCATGGCTTTTTGAAAACTAAACAATTTGTGAAAATAATGTGGAAAGGACATTTAATTTTAGGAAGTGGTCTGTTTTGAAAAAGGGTTTAAATAAGGAGTAGTTCATGGGTAAATAAACTGAAACTTTAAAAACACCTTATTTTCCCCCTTCACCAATAATAGATACACGACTCTTTCTCCCCTCACCTATTTTTTCCATCCTTTGAAATCCCTAATACCATACACTAATTTTGATCTCCATTACTCCCATCCTTTTGGTTTGCATCATCTTCCAAACATTAAACCTCCCTAGAAATTCAAAAAGAGCATCAACACCATTAATTTTGCTATTGTTTATGATGCTAGCATTGATAAAGTTGCAACCTTATTCATTCATGTTTATGAATTGTCGATGCAGTATTCTTTCATCTGAATGTGATTCATCCATTGATAATTTAAAAGGTTCAAGTTGCTAGAATGATCATTTGCCTTAGTAAAATTTTTTGTAGCCTTGCTAGTTTCTGTTTTACTTGAGGACAAGTAAAAACTCAAGTTTGGGGGTGTGATAGTACTAGAAAGAACATAAGTTTTCCCCCTCCTTATTGGTTAAATTGTTTCCATTTAGTTATCCTTAGCATACATTTTAGCATTTTCAATTTACTAAATTGCATTTTATAACTCAGTGAATCCTAGCCTATTTTATCCTTAATTTTTTTATCTTATTACATTAATGTTGCTGCATGAGTTAATTCCAGATTATGTCTAGAATTGTCGCCGCACTTGACAGCTATCTAAATAATAACCAAAATTACGTGAGCTGTCCAGTCTGGTATAACAAACCTATACGAACAAGGATAGAATAATTTTAGGGAAAGGACACTTGTACTATGGGGAAGGATATAAAAGGTGGACATGAGAAGAAAAAGGGGCATTCTTGAGTTTTTTTCTCTCCATCATCTTCATCATCCGACCTTAGAGCTTGCAGTCATGGCAGCTTAAACCTCTCACAGGTGAGCCAACGTGAAAACCAGATGCAGACTAGCTCCTAACGAGGAGACATAAGTGCATAACAAGAGGGAATAAAGAGATTCAGTCGAGTTGTCTAAGGATAGTATTCTCCATTTGATTCTTTCTTATTTCTTTCTAAATGCTAGTGATTACTCTCTGATTTCTGATTGTATAGAAGTACTGATGAATTCTTGGTGAATTGTGATCTTATTTAATCTTGGTTTTATTGTTTAATCTTGGGGTTGAATGTTTTTAACACGGAAGTGTTATTGCGGTCACTGACACTAAAAAGTGCAGTGATAATTTGAGCCAACAAACATTACAACGGAAATTAAGTGAGGATTAGAGGAATTTGGTCCACTTGTTCTTAATAGTGCCATACTGTCATCATCAGAAGGTGAGGTTAATATGCATGGTTAAGTTTAAGATTAAATAGAGGAGTAACTCTGAGTAAGATATACATTGAATTTTATTGCATCGGCAATCACCTATACTTTTATACCTTGTGAGCACTTAGTATTCTGCTGAAGATTCATGTTGGGGATCCCAGTTTATCATTATCATATTTTATTTTATTGCTCTCAAGTTATTGCATCGACAACTATCCTCACAATTTATCTTGTTATTATCAAGTTATGGCATTTAATTAATAAACAAAAGACACCCATCCCTGTGGGATCGATATTCGACAGACTCACATCTGTCTACTATACTTGCATCGACAGTGGACGCTTGCACATTATTGCTGTGACGTTAAACAGTCGATCAGTGGTACACCAGCTACATTCTGTCTATTAACAATGCTGGCATTTTTCATTCCCTGATTACTCCAGCTAAAATTTGGATGTTACTTCCACCTTGAATTGTAAGTGTTGGAGTAGGGATTGTTGTTGCTACGATTAAAATTTCCCATGTAATACGTAGAGGCTAGATTGGATGAGCATTCATCAAAAACATGATCTTCTCCACAGTATACACAGGCTAGTTCTATAATCTCTGTCTCCTACACTGCAGAGGGTCTTTCCAGAGTTTTAATCATATTCATTAAAAATGATACCTGAGTTGTTAACGATGTAATTGCATCAAGTTCCATTGCTCCAACAACTCTTCTACCAGTACTAACTCTGGTAGTGGGGTATTGATAATCATTAATTGTTATTTTTTCTAGAATTTTGTAAGCTTCATTGTAAGATTTTTAAAGCAACGTCCCATTAGCAGGTGCATCCACCACCATTCGCATATGAGCATTTAATCCATTGTAGAACATTTTCATTTGTGTCCAGTGCTAAAAACCATGCATCAAGCATTTTCTAATTAATTCCTTGAAACACTCTCATGCTTCGTATAATGTCTCATCTTCAAATTGCCTAAACAATGTAATGTCATTCCTCAGCTTGGATCTTCCCTTCCATTCTGAAGTAACTGATCTTCTCTATTTGGATCATTCATAGTTCTCCCTATTTCTCTTAATGCTTTCCTTCTTCACTTTAATGTCATTTCAATCTTAAGATCAAAAGAATATTTTGCATTCTCTTGAATACTTCTTCTCATGCACCAGTACAAAACCTGAAAAATCAAATAAATACTAATTAATTGTTCTAACAAAAATAACAAGAATAATAACAAATCAACTTTTCGCTAATGTTGTCGCTCCTCGGCAACGGTGCTAAAAACTTGTTGTGTGTAAATAACTAATGCAATTCTGCAAGTGTACATGTCATTCAAGTAATAAAGTGATACGTAAGTATTGTAACGCCCCAAAATTTCTAATTTCGTTATTGTAAAATATGACACAAATATCTGTCAGCTTTAGTGGTTATGTGTTCTGGGAGTGTTTGGGAGGTCCCAAGT
>CM025150.1:24319923-24330704 GCA_013467495.1 Gossypium gossypioides
CAAATTTATCCAACTCATTCATTGACAATTCACATGATCCAAGAATTAAGCATCGAATGTAACAAAAAATTTTCAAACAATTGTGCATAAACCTTGCATGCTTCAAAACTTTTTTTTTGAAATGTCGTTGTATTTCCAATTCCATATACATTCCCCCAAACATACAGATTGCGTGTCCCCAATGTACTGACAGGAATATGTAATGACAATTAAAATGCAATCACAATGTATACTTATCAAAATAAAACCTACAGCTACATGCAATGCATGAATACTATAACTAAATCTTAAAACAAACTAACTCGGTTGTCTGCAGTCATCGATGTAGTTGCATGATGCTTCTTTCTCCTCATTTTCTTCTCTTCCTTCTTTCATTTTTTATCCTTAGAGCGATTCCTTTTCTTTTCGTTGGGCTTTGCGTGGCCTTCGAATTGCTTCTCAGTTCCTAGCTCAACCCCGGCATTATCGGCTTTTGTTTGTGTAGGAGAAGCCACTTGGAGTGGTCTAGTGTAGACCACTATTGCCCATGAATTGCATTGCCCCTCACTGGTGACCTCAACAACTTCCACTGGTCTTGCTCTAGTTTGCTCCAAATTATCAATATTTGCACCCACAGATCCGAGTGCGGTGATAACCTTCTTAACAAAATCTTCCTCTACTTTTTCTTTCTCATTTTCAGTAACTTTTTCTTCTCCAGCAACAACTTCCGCTTTGACAACAACTTCTTCTTCGGCAGCATCAATTTTTTTCTCAACAATCGGCTTAATGTGGCTACAATGGAACTATTACAAGCTTTAGTATAAGCATAAAATAGATTTTGAGAGTTCTCTATGTCCTCAATTGTAGCGACAAGTTTTATTTGCCTATTGCTGAAGGAAGTAACCATTTTCTCAACATTTTTTCATCTTACGCCATAAGGATGTTTCTGTATGCAGGGTTGTTCCTTTACTATCGGCTTTGGCTTTGCCCTTCTTTGTCATGCTGGTTCCTACCTCATTCAGTATTGGTGTTTCTGTGGCACGAGTCATCCTCTTGACAGAGGCTTCATCAATTGGACCCTTATTATTCATGATTTCTTCATCTTCTCGGGGTACAATGCCTTTCTACCGACATGGTGACATTACCAATGATGGGAAAACCAAAATGCCGGTCTACCGAGCGGCACATTCAGTAATTTCTCGGTGGAGAATTATGCCTACATCAATTTTTCTACCCTTGATAATGAAATGGATCAGACACATTCTGTCAAGGTTGACAGTGGTGTTGTGGGTAGACGACAGTAGTCTGCAGCTAACAAAGTGAAACCTTATTTTGGTGTGCAATGTTAAAAAACGGCGATGCATTGTAAAATTCTTTGGATGTGACCATGTCCACCGTACTCCGTCAATACACAAATCTTGTACGAGCAGGTCTCTTTTCTCGTCTGTCACTTTCGCAAAGGAATCAGAGTGTTCGTCGACATCGATAGTAAGGTTATACAGCTCATTGAGTGTGTTGGCATCCCATGGGAGTAGACCTTCACGAGCAAAAATAAACTCTAAATCTTGGTCATAGAGGTTGGCATAGAATTCACATACCAGGGAAGGAGAATAGCTTCCAGGGTATGCACAGTAATTTCCCCATTTCAGTTTAGAAATGGTTCGATGAATTTGTTTGCTCAACTCTTGTTGTTGTGATAGGGAAATGCCTTGTTCGGGGTAAAATTTTTGGTGCAATATATTGTCTTGAAATCGTTCCCTTGCCACTTTATTAAAAAAGATTATTGGGTCCTTTTTCTGACTGGCCTAGGGGATTTCGACTCACGAACCGCGGTGGTGGAGGATGCATGTTCTTCAGTAGGTCTGTTGGCTTTCTTGGTCAAACCTCTTATTCTTGCCATCTTTTGTGGAGGAAGCGCGATTTTAAGTGAAAAAGGTGGGATCTTGAGTGAGGAAAAAAATAAAAATGGTTGTTTGGATGTTTTGCAATCGTCACAGTGGTGTAGACTGTATAGGGGGTGAAAGAGGAGGATGTAGAGTCGTGATACTTTGTGGATAGATACAAAACTAGCGGGAAGAGTGACGTCCAATAAGAATTGTGTCTGCTCATGCAGATCAAACGGCTAGGTGGGTTTTGATCCAACGGTGAAGATTAAAGTTCCTTTAATTCTGATTAATGGTAACACAGTGGTACGTAATGCGTTAATAACCAAATCTTGTTATGTCGACATTGGTACCTTATTAGTTTGCAAAAAGGAAAGAAAACAAGCTTTACAAAATAGGAATAAAATAAGATGAAATATCGGAATAATAAATTTAAAATTTAAAATGTTTGGACCAAATTAATGGTCTCAGCCTGCTCTTGATTTTTGTTTCCAAAATAGTGTTTCATTCTCTATCCATTGACTTTGACCTGGTGTCCATCACGTAAATCTTGAATTGTGACCACACCCTGGGGAAATACATTGCCAACTTCGAACGGACCAGACCAACGTGAACTTAATTTACCTAGGTGCAATTTAAGTCGAGAGTTGAAAAATAAAACCTGTTGTCCTGCAGTAAATTGTCACTGCAAAATAATCTTGTCATGTCATAATTTGGTCTTTTCCTTATAAATCGCAGCATTTTCATAAGCATTATTCGAATCTCCTTTAGTTCGATGATGTCCAACAACCTTCTCTTTCTAGCAATGTCATAGTCCATGTTCACTTGTTTAATTGTCCACAGTGCTTTGTGTTCTAGTTCAACTAGCAAGTGACATGCTTTCCCAAAAACCAATTGATATGGCGACATCCCAAAGGAGTCTTGTATGCAGTTCGTAAAGCCCATAGAGCGTCATCCAATCGGGAAGACCAATCTTTTCTCGAAGGGTTCAAAACCTTCTCAAGAATGCTCTTAATTTGTCAATTTGAAATTTCAGCTTGTCTATTAGTTTGTGGATGATAAGTAGTGGGCTTTCTGTGATTGACTCCATATCTCTTTAATGCAACTGCCACTTGGTTGTAATGGAAATGTGTACCCTGATTAGTAATCAAGTCATTTGGTGTACCGAAACGGGTGAGTATATGCTTGTGAAAAAATTTGAGCACTATCTTTGCATCATCTTTTGGGACAGCAATAGCCTCCACCCACTTTGAAACATAGTAAAAAACAACTAATATGTGAAGATTTCCAAATGAACTTGGAAACGGTCCCATAAAATCCATTCCCCAAACATCAAACAATTCAACTTTCATAATTGGCTGTTGCAACATTTCATTACGTTGGGGAATAGAACTGATGCGCTGACATTTATCGCATTGATTGTAGAACCTTAATAGTAGTTCTCCTACCACCGAAATGGCCTCCATAAGGAGCATCATGACAGTGCTTCAGGATTGAAAGCATCTCTTCTTCCAGAACACAATGCCGAATGATGTTGTCATCGCATACTTTGAAGAAATACGGCTCGTTCCAATGGTACTTCACTACGTCACGAAGTTATCTTTCTTTTCTATGCCTTTTGATACCTAATGGGAGCTTACCACACACCAAGTAATTAAGCAAATCTGCATACTAAGGAGTTACGTCGACAGCGAATAACATATCATCTGGGAACGTGTCGATAATTTGAAGTATTTTCTCGTCTTTGCTGCCAACTTCTAATCTAGACAAATGATCAGCAACTTGATTCTCTGACCCCTTGTCGATAATGTCAAATTCTTCCAATAATAAAATCCATCGTATCAGTCCTGGTTTGGCATCTTTTTTCGCAAAGAAATATCGCAACGCCGAATGATCATTGAATACCGTAACCTTCGCACTGACAAGATAAGAGCAAAACTTGTCGAAAGGAAAGAGGACTACTAGTAATTCTTTCTTTGTGGTGTTATAATTGAATTGAGTTTCTGTAAGAGTTCTACTGGCATAATAGATGGCGTGAAATTTTTTTCCTTTGCGTTGTCCTAGCTCTGCACCCACGGCGAAGTCACTTGCATTGTACATAACTTCGAAAGGCTGACACCACTTAAAATGGGGGCATTGACCAGCTGCTTCTTTAAGTAAATAAAGGCATCCAGAGATGCTTCATCATAGAGGAATTTTCGATTCTGTTCCAGCAATGAGCACAATGGTTTTGTAATTTTTGAAAAATCCCTAATGAACTGTCGGTAAAATCCTACATGTCCAAGAAAGCGACGAATACCTTTCACATTTGTCAGTGGGGGTAATTTCTCGATGATTTCCACCTTAGCTTTATCTACTTGAATACCCTTGTTAGAGATGCGATGACCCAACACAATGCCTTCAGTTGCCATAAAATGACATTTTTCTTAATTCAAGACAAGATGTGTGTCCTCAAATCACCGCAATAATTTATCCAAATTGTCGGCACAATGATCAAATTCATTCCCATAAACTGAAAAGTCATCCATAAAAACCTCTAAAAAGTCTTTGATTATATCTGAGAATATTGTCATCATACACCTTTGAAATGTGGCTGGTGCATTGCAAAGACCGAAAGGTATACGACAAAAACAAAAAGGACCAAAGGGGCAAGTGAAAGTTGTTTTCTCCAGAATAGCCAGTCTAGGAAGTAATAATAAGCTTTTTCAGCAAGCCGATCAAACATTTGGTCAATGAAGGAAAGTGGAAAATGATCTTTCCTTGTAGCTGTATTTAATTTACGATAGTCCATACAAACTCACCATCCTGTGGGGATACGTGTTGGTAGAAATTGGTCCTTACCATTTCGAACCACTTTGATGCCACTCTTTTCGGGATGCGTTGCACTGGACTCACCCACTTGCTATCATAAATCGGGTAAATAATTCCTGCATTAAGCTATTTTATGATTTCTTTCTTGATCACTTCCTTCATCTTCTCGTTTAACCTTCTTTGTAGTTCAATTAATTGCTGGCTTTCATCTTCTAACTTGATTTTGTGCATGCAAAAAGAAGGACTAATACCTTGAATATCCGCAATACTCTAGGTAAAGCTCGTTTGCGTTGCTTGAGAATGTGAGTCAATTTCTTTTCTTGTGTTGCATTCAGTGTTGCTGAGAAAATAACTGGAAGAGTATTGTGATCACCTAAGAAGATATATTTAAGATGAGGAGGTAGTGGTTTCAGTTCTAGAGTGGGAGCATCTGCAATTAATGGTTTGAAAATTGGAGTGATTCTGTTGGTTAGGTCCAAGGATTCAATTTGCCATCTATGCTTGACTTCTACAGTACTAGCGTTAATCACAATTGTCTATGGAGTCAGCCTCAGATGTCACTACAATTTCTTCAGCAAGGACTGTACTTTGGTTGTTGAATTCTTCCTCAACAAAATCATTGAGCACATTGACAGTATGGCACTTGGCTTTATCCTTGTGATGAACAGACTCAAAAACACTAAAGGTAACTTGCTCATCATTCAGTCACATGGTGAGTTCTCCTTTATAAACATCAATGAGGGTTCGGCCGGTGGCTAAAAATGATCGTCCCAAGATTATGGGAACCTTTTTGGCTACTTCACAGTCAAGTATGATAAAATCAGCCAGAAAAACAAATTTATCCACACGAACTAAAGCATCTTTGATTTTCCCTTCAGGTTGAGCTAAAGATCGATCTGCCAATTGCAATTGCACTGCAGTGGGTTTCATATGACCAATTCCTAACTTTCTAAAAATAGATAGTGGCATGAGGTTGATGCTAGCTCCCAAATCGCTTAAAGCTTTGCCCAAATATTAATTGCCAATCGAACATGGAATGGTAAAACTGTTAGGATCTTTCAATTTAGGGGTAGCTTGTTTGTCAAGACAGCACTACAGCCTTCTATGAGTGCAATAGTTTCAACAATTGTGAGTTTTTTCTTCTTGGACAAGAGGTCTTTCATGAATTTCTCATAACTCATAATTTGTACCAGAGCGTCCACTAAAGGAATGTTGATCTGTAGTTGTTTTAGTGTATCCAAAAACTGTCGATACTGTTTATATTTTCATTCCTCTTGAATCTTTGTGGAAAAGGTACAGGTGGAATGACATTTGGTTGCGGCAATACCTTTGGTTGTATCCACAATTTTGAGGGTCGAATATAAGGCATGTGAACGACAGGTGGTGGTATTTCTTTGTCTGGTTTATCAACAAGTTCTTGAGAATCAACCTTCCTATCAAGGCTTATGTCACCAATATTTGGAGATGCTACAGTAGAATCGATAACCGGCTCACCAGATTGTTTGCCACTCCTAAGAGTGATAGCTTTACAGTGCCTTTTCCTCATCGGGTTTGGGTTTTTAGTGTAACTAGGTAAGGAGCCTTGTGGTCGATTATTCAGATTTGAAGTAAGCTGTCCCATTTATGCCTCCAATGTTCGAATAAAAGATGAATTTCTTTGAACAATAGCTTCTGCACGAGTAATATGCTCCCTCATTAACGCTTCAGGAGCCGTTAATGGGTCAGAAGTAGAAGTGTGAGTATACTGTTGTTGTCGTTGTCCTTGGATATTCTAATTCGTCATCGAAGAATGTTGTGGTTGCATTTGATTTTGATGTGATTGTGTCAGCCATTGTTTTTGATACCTCTGAGGATGCGGATTGTAGTTCTTCTATTGTTGAGTATAATTCCCTTGTCGTGGATTATAATTGACTTGAGTAGATGCATTCCCATATCTGAATGTCGCAGCATTTTGTCCAACATTCTAAGTTCCCCAAAATTGTTGGTTGCGTGTAGAGTTGTTGGAAGAGTTGCCATAACAATTGTTGTGAATATTACTAACATAACAGGCATTTTCTGCATGTTGCAGACAATCTTCATAACTATGGTTTTCACCATAAATTTCACAGCAAAAGGTAGGAATATCCAATTGTTGAACAACCTGTATGGTGCAACGTCACTCGTCCCTTACATATTTTTAATCATGTTTGTGAGCGAAGAGACTTGGGCACTTAGCGCTGATATTGCATCCAATTCAATAACTCCTAGACTAGTCTTTGCTTGTGCAGCTCTAGAGATAGAATATTGGTAATCATTCTGAGCAATTCTCTCAAGAATTCTCACAGCATTATTGTAAATACAATACAGCAACGGTCCATTGACTGATGCATCGACAAGATTCCTTATATGTGAATTCAAACCATTATAAAAAATCTCAATTTGTGTTTCTAGTTGAACGTCGTGCATAGGACAACATCGAAGCAAAGACTTATAACGTTCCCACGTGGTGTGAAGATTTTCATCATCCAGTTGATGGTAAGCAGTAATATCATTTTGAAGATTAGCATTCATTAACAGTGGGTTAAATCACAACACAAATTGCGTGGCGAGAGCATTCCAAGAAGTGATTGATCCAGCAGGTAGCCCAAGAAACCAAGTGCAAGCTCTCCCTTATAAGGAATAGGGAAATAATTGCATCTTTAAGGAATCATCAGGAACCTCTTGTTGACTAAAGGAAGCACAGATTAATAAAAAGGATTTAAGAAGTTCTCTCGCATCTTCTTATGTTAGTCCAACATATTGGCCATTGGAGTTTAGCATTTGAAACATCACTAGCTTAAGTTCAAAGTTCCCAGCTTGAATTGATGGTTTATCAACTCCTGGTTGTAGATAATCCAGAATAGGTACTTGTATGGTTCAATTGTGGATGTGAGCATTTTATGGCAACAATGGGTTGTGAACGTGTTACTGTTGTATCGGCTGTTTCGGGGGTATGGTTGCATTGTCTCATAGTAAATCCATATTTCTTTGTTCTCGAAGTCTTCTCCGAATAGTTCTTTCAAATTCTGGATCAAAGTCAGTAAGAAAATTCGAATTGCTTCTGGTCATAAAACACCTAAGATGAAATTGAAAACTAGAAACAAAGAGAAAAAAAATTAGTGAACACTAAAAATTATATAAGGAAAACAAAGTACAAAGATAGACAAGAACAAAAATAAACATCAAACAAATGCCATCCCTGGTAACGGCGCCAAAAACTTGATCGGTTGTAAACATTACAGCAATAATGTGCAAGCATACACTGTCGATGCAACTATAATAGATAGATGTGAGTCTGTCGGATATTGATCCTATAGGGATGGTTGTCTTTTGTCTATTAATGTTGGTGCAATAACTAAATACAAACGAGGTAAATTGTGAGTACAGTTGTCGAAGCAATAACTCGAAAATAATAAGATAAAGTATGCTATAGATAAACTAGGGTCCCCAACATGAATCTTCAGCGGTATACTAAGTACTCACACGGTATAAAAGATAGGTGATTGTCGACGCAATAAAATTAATGTATATCTTACCAAATGCCACTCTTTGGTTTAATCTGAGACTTAACCATGAACATTAACCTCACCTTCCGATGATGGCAATAGGACACTATTAAGAACATGTGGACTAAATTCCTTTAGTCCTTACTCAACTTTCGTTGAAAAGCTTATTAGCTCAAACTGTCACTGCACCTTCCAGTGTTTGTGACTGCAATAACACTTCCATGTTTAGAACGTTCAAACCCCCAAGATTAAACAACAAGAAGAATATTTAATAAGATAACATTTAACAAATCATTCATTGTACTTCCATACAGTAGAAAATATAAAGTAATCACCAGCGTTTTCAATAAATGAGAAAAAATCAAATTGAGAATACTATTCCTAGGCTACTCGATTGAATCTATCTATTTCCCCTTGTTCTGCAGTTAGATCTGCTCGTCAGAAGTGGATCTGCATCAGTCTTCATGTTGGTTCAACCAAGGGAAGCTCAAGCTGCTATAGCGGTAAGCTTCAAAATAGGGTAAGAGAATTGAGGTCCACCAAAAATTCCTCCTTCCTCTTCATTCTTCTCACGTTATCCTTTTATGTTTTCCTCAACTGTACATGTGTCCTTCTCTTAAGAATTTTCTGTCCTTGTTCGTACAGGATAGTTACACTGGACTAGACAGCTCACTCATGGTTGGCTCTTATCAGACAGCTATCAACTGCGGCGACAATTTTGAACGCCATCTGAAATTAACTTATGCAGCAACATTGCAGATATCTGTCAACTGCGTCGACAATTCCGGACACAATCTGGAATTAACTCATGTAGCGACATTAGTGCAGAAAGAAGGAAAAATTAAAGATAAAATAGGCTATGATTCACTGAGTAATAAAATACAATGTACTAAACTAAACATGCTAAAATGTATCCTACGGGTAACTAAATGGGAACCATTTAAACAATAAGTAGGGAGAAAACATATGTTCTTTCTACTACAATCAGTCACAAACTAAGGTTTAAGGCAAAATTTGCAAAAATAATAAAAATGGTGAGAAAGAAGGGATTTGAGCTTGGGTTTCAAGGAATGTTTCACTAACACTTAACCACCAAACTAATAACTCATTTATTTCCTATAAATGCATAGATAGTTTAAAAAATTCAGGCATGACCTCTCTCTCTCGATTCACAAACCCGATTCTACTAATCCTTGTTTTTTGGGATGTTACAATTCTCTCCTCCTTATAGAAATTTCGTCCTCGAAATTTTCTTAGTCACAAAATCTGTTACCCCTTTTCCTTCAAACTGGCCCACCAAGCTTTCACTGCGCAACTCTGATTCCAATACAATTCCAAACAATGCACCTCCTTAAATTCCCAACATATATCTTGCAGATCTAATTACAAAAAATGTTACTGATAGATTCTTTTACCTAAATTCCCAATTTTAAAAGAAACTCTACTGGATTACGCTTACCACAATATCTACAACCCGAAACTGTAGCTAATCTAATAGTTTCTCTAATAATAACTACTACAACATTTCGTTGAGTTCTGGCTCCTCAGGCCCACTTTAAAGGTCATGGATTTGGACCAGCGAAAGCAGACTTTTTTCCTTTTTTAAACATTATTATTTTCCTTTCTTTTGCCCTCCAAGTGTTTAGTATCTTCCTCCATCTTAGTCCTCTCAACCATAATCTTGAAAACCTTTTCTAAGACTCCCAATACTGCTTGAGACACTACATCATCCCCAACCTCTTGGTTTTCACCTTTAGAAGTAGGCGCAATCCCGCGAGAAGAAAATGACTCAAATTAAGTAGCTCGATGCTGAGCCGTATTACCCTTCATTCTATGTTTATTCATTATGTATCCTACGATCTTAAATTTGATCTACAATTTCAAAAAGAAAGAAAAATCACTAGCTAACTTCAATTAATTTTCAGTTTTCTATCTTAGAGTTTCAAAGAAAAATTAAATACTAACTATTTCAGTTCTATGTCTACAGTAATACACCTCAAGTGTTTACCTATAACTTAATAGTATCTTTTCTATGGCAACCAACATTGGAGTCTTGGACCTAATTTTCTTTGTAGAATATCATTTTCAAAATTCTCTGCGACTTGTTTTTCCCAAATTTCCCCTTTTTCATGTATGCATTCATTCTCACTTAATTAAGTAGACTTAAAAACTGATTAATACTTATTAAAATTAGTCCGAGGTCCAAGGTGATTTTCCGAATGCCAAGTCAGGTCCTAATTTTGAGGTTTACCTAAAAAGTTAAACACTATTGAGAGGTGAGCTTATGAAAAGCTCAGTGTGAGCTGAACAATTATTTAAACAATCATAAATATCAAATACAGTAACATTGATTAGCTTTTACAAAAGAAAACAGAACCATCATAGGAATTTCATGTCATTACATAACCATTATCAAATTGATGTCAAACAATGTATGAGCATAGGTTATCATTCATTCGAGTAAAAATCATTAATTTCAATACCATTCAATACAACAAAATTCAATACATAGCACAAATCAATAACATTCGAATATGTCGTGCACATGATGTAATGCAAAAAGGTTCCTACCCATACCATCCGC
>CM025150.1:24336816-24352139 GCA_013467495.1 Gossypium gossypioides
ATTTTTGTTGAAAATGTCAATTAGGGATTTATTTGTAAAATGTGTAAAATACATGGTGAAATTGTAAAATAATGATTTGTATGAGTTACTATGGGATTATATTGAATTTGGCTAACATAGTAAGTGGATGAAATTGCATGAATTTCAATTTACGAGCTTAAGGACTAATTTGTAAAGAAATTAAAATAATAAGGGCAAAAGCGTAATTTTGCAAATGTATGAATTTTGGATTGAATTGAATTGAATGAGTATTAAATAGATTGAATTTATCTATTTAGATTAAGTTAGACTTTGTAAAGATTTAGATCGGGGTAAAGATAAAGCTTCGATTTAGTTGACTCTATTTCTACGCCTTTATCATCGAGGTAAGTTCATATAATTGTGTAATGTTTTAAAGTTATATTTTGAACTATATGTAAAATGTTGATTATCATGTAAATGATTAAAGTAATCCAACAATGTTACGACGTCTATCGAGCCCCGTTTGAACCTTAGGAATTCGTAGGATAAAAAGGACATGTCATTAGGGTTTTCATGTTTCGGGTGCTAGTCTTGAATGTCCTACCGATGGCTGAGGTCCTGCATTTTTTACTCCCCTGCTCGTGTGAGCAGCATTGTGTAGCTTACATTCTAACCCACAGCTCGTGTGAGCAGGCCCATTTCACAGCTCGTGTGAGCAATGATGTAAGGGAAAGGAAAGGTTACGATTATATGATTAGCACACTTCGTGTGAGCTATCCCGCGTATTCGATGATATTCTAATGATTCAACGGGCATGAATTGGAAAGGAAATGGTAAATGTTCAATATGAACCATATTATGTATTTATGAAAAGGATTGAAATGGTGATATACATTGAAAGCATGTTATGTTATGGGAGATGATGAATCCAATTGAATTATGTTCATGTGTAATGGTTTATCTATGTTAAACTCATATGGATTATGGTAAGTATGCTAACATGTGTTATGATTGGTGCCTAGGCTTGTGCCAAGCTTATGTTGGATTGTATTATGCATAGATTTAATGTTATGTAAAGAAACGATATGTAATGTTCTATGTTTTACGAACTTACTAAGCATTATGTGCTTACGTAGTTTTATTTCTTACGTTTTATACTTAATTACAAGCTCGTTTGGTTTGGAAGCTCATCGGAGACCTATCACATTATCCCACGGATATATCGATAGATTTTGATGTTTTGGTCATTGTTATAATGGCATGTATGGGTGAACTTGTGTTAATGATCTAGTTGTTATGTTTGACATGTATATATGTGGTGTTATGGTTGGTGAACTTTTGGCATTTTGATGCTAAAATGGTTGGTGTTGAAATGGTCAAGTGAAGGTATATTTTGAGTGATCAATTTGGTATGTTTGATTGTGACTTGGTATATGGTCAATTGTGTTATGGCTTGGTATGGAAATAGGTAGTTGTGTATGGTTGATTCATGGATAAATATGTTTATGTTTAGGTTGATTTGATGATTTTTGATTGAGGTGACTTTTGGCATATTGGTTGTATAGATAAATGACCTATTGAATTGGTTTATTATGCATAATTTAGGTATGTTTTAAGGCTTGATTGTATGTGCAAATGGCTTGTAGGTGTGCTTGAATTTGGAGAAAGAAAGGGCTTGCATTTGGCCTATTTCTTGTCCACACGGCCTAAGACACGGGCGTGTGTCTTAGCTGTGTATGACACACGTCCATGTGACACGGTCGTGTCCCCTATAGGTTTCAAAGGGTTGCAAGTCAGGCAGTCACACGGCCTAGCACATAGCCTGGGACACGGGTGTGTGAGGCCATTTCGAGAGTTACACGGCCTAGCACACAGGTGTTTGGCTTGGCCTTGTGACCCAAGTCAGAGAGTTACACGGGCACGAACACGGGTTGGGACATGACCGTGTGTCCCTATTTCGATTGTTACACAGCCTAAGACATAGACGTGTGTCTCAGCCGTGTGAGGCACATGGCCATGTGACCCCTACAGTGTGAAATTTTCTATATTTTTCCATGAAATTCTAAATGTTTACAAATTTAGTCCCAAATCGTTTCTAAAGTGTTTCTAAGGCCTCGAAGGCTCGTATAAAGGACAATATGAATGTGTTTGAATAAATTATGCTATGATTTATTTAGGGTTTGGAAATGAATGTTTTAAGTTACGATTTTACGGTAATGCTCTTTAACCCTATTTGGGCAACAAATACGGGTTAGGGGTGTTACACATCCCTTTCTCGCCATCTTCTAGGATGATTTTGTGTATGCACACAGATGGACTAATACCACGAATATCAGCTATGGTCTATCCAATAGCCTTCTTGAATTGTTTCAGCATTGAGATAAGTTTCTCTTCCTGCTCTACATTTAACTTTGCTGAAATAATCACAAGCAAAGTCAAAGCGTTACCTAAATAAACATATTTTAAATGTGAAGTAAGTAACTTAAGTTCTTATTTAGGAGGCTCTTCGATTGACGCTTTTGGTTGAACATAATTTGTAGTTTCTAATTCCAAAGATTCAAAATGAGATTGCGAATTAAATCCCTTCTGGTTAGCTTCTAGAAAAGCTAAGTATTCCCTTCTTCATCACTTGAAGGGTCTAACATCAAAACTTGTTCTAATGGGTCCTCAATAGAGTTGAGTTCCCATTCCACAACTAATTCTTCTAACTTAGGTACTACAGAACAATCATCAATAGTGTCAGGAAATCGCATAGATTTAAAAACATTAAACGTTACCTGATTGTCCTGAACACTGATGGTAAGCTCGCCCTTCTGCACATCAATAAGGGTCGTTCCAATTGCTAAGAAAGGCCTTCCTAAGATGGTTGACACCTCTTTATCTGCTTCAAAGTCTAAGATAACAAAGTCAAAAGGAAAAATAAATTTATCTACATGTACCAATACATCATCGATTTTTCCTTCTCGATGTGCTAAGGATCGATCTGCTAACTGAAGTGTAACCGTAGTTGGTCTAACTTCACCTATCCCCAACTTTTTGAATATGGACATGGACATTAAGTTGATGCTCGTACCCAAATCACATAGTGCCTTACGACAATAAGTTGTTCCAATGTTACAAGGTAAGGTAAAACATCCAGGGTCCTTCAATTTTGGGGGTGGTTTATCTTTAAGATATGCGTTGCATTCCTTCATTAGAGCTATCGTCTCAAATTCTCCAAGTCTTCGTTTCTTGGATAGGATATCCTTCATGAATTTGACGTAGTTTAGCATCTACTCAATTGCTTCTACTAACGAAATGTTAATATGAAGTTGCTTGAGTATGTCTAAGAACTTCTTAGACTGGACTTCGTGCATCTGCTTCTGAAGTCTTTAAGGGTAGGGTGGTGGAGGATTCTTAACTTGAATTAGCCACTTCGTCTGTTGTGGCACTTCTACATCTAACAAAGGTGTTAGTTTATCGGAATCGACTGGTTCAAAAATTACCTTATCAAATTTCACAGATTCTGGTTCTAGTGAAGGTGGAATTTCAACACTTGGTTGAACTTTCACTTTATCTCGAGCATCAGCTGACTCTTCCTCAACTTTGACAGTGTTGGGCTCTAACATCTTTCCACTCCTTAGCATCAATGCTTTGCAATGCTCTTTCCCCGAATTTTTTGGATTCTCCGTATCACTAAGAAAAGTGCCTTGTGGTCGATTCCTAAGTTCAGTTGCAAGTTGACTTACTTGATTCTCAAAATTTCTTAAAGTGACGTCATTCTTTGCCATATACGCCTTCAATAGGTTCTTTAGGCTATTGGAAGGTTCAGCTTATGCTGGTTTCTGAACTTGTTGGGTAAATACAAGTGGCTGTGTTGATCTAGGTTGTGCATAAGTATTACTGGGTCCAGCCCTTTGGTTACTCCAAGAGAAATTCAAGTGATTTCACCAAGATGGGTTATAAAAATTGGATTGCGGTCCCTGCCTGCCTCGGTTTTTGTTTTGGTTACCCATGTAATACACAAATTCTGGGTTTGATGGGCATTCTTCGAACAAGTGCCCTTCCCCACAATAAACACATGCTATATTTTTAAATTGATTCGCTATCTGAGCTGCAAGATTATTAAACCCATTAGTAGTAAAGTTTTTAAGCATTAAGGATATCGAAGATACCTGGGATACGAGTAAAGTGAGAGCTTCCACTTCATGTATTCCTGCGACTCGTCTTCCTAACATTGCTCGATTGGTTGGCTATTGGTAATTGTTGCTACCAATTTTCTCAATAATTTTATAAGCCTCATTATAACACTTAGAAAGGAGAGCACCATTAGCAGAAGCGTCTACTACCATCCTCATGTGAGTGTTGAGACCGCTATAGAATACCTCTAATTGGATGCAATGAGGGATTATGTTATAAGGGCATCTTTGTAATAGTTCATTGAATCTTTCTCATGCCTCATACAAGGACTTGTTATCCATATTTTAGAAGGTAGTGATCTCATTCCGCAACTTAGCATTCTTGCTAGGTGGGAAGTACTTCGTAAGGAATCGTTCTGCTAACTCTTGCCATGTGGTGATGAAATCTAGTGGCAATAAGTTCAACCAGGATTGAGCTCTGTCCCGTAGTGAATATGGGAACAACATTAATCTTAGTGTTTCTTCGGGTACTCTGGCTAACTTAAAGGAGTCACTCGCCTCCATAAACAATCTGAGGTGAAGGTGAGGATCCTCAATTAGCCCACAGTCTGAACCATCTGAAACATGACTTGCTTTAGCTCAAATTGTTGTACCTCAATTTTGGGTCTCCTTATGCCCAGTTTAAGCTCATGAAACAACGGCATGATTGGGTTGGCTATATAGACGGTTTAGGCTACCCTCTTGTTGGATCAATCCTCTTTTAGTTAGCACAATTGGGCAACTTTCTTCTTCAAGCGTATAATTAATTTTTAAATAATCATTATTGGATCGTCCTTGGCTGTAAAAATAATTAGCCTTGCTCTTGATTCACTTGATGTAGAAAATTGTCCCAACAGTTCAAGCCTTTCGAGGTGACTGTCGAGCCAATTTTCACCTTTTGTGCAAAACTATTGAAAATAAACCAAATTTGTGAAAATTTGTTATAAAAATAATTAAAATTCAATATGTTAATAATTTAAGTGAAAATTACTTATTTATAATTAAAGTATGAATTTCAAAAAATATTTTTAATATTTTTTACAAAACTGCATGAATTAGAGCTCAAAAGGTGTTGAAAAGTCTATATTTTTGTGTTTCCAAACATCCTTCACCTGGCCCAATTGTCGGTCCCGAGTTACAGAATGTTACAACATACACTGGAATATTCACACACAAATTATAACAATGATTTCAATTAAAATCATCAAATTAATCCAAATTCACGCATAATAGAAGTTATTAGTAAATGGGGACTAAATTGAGAATACAAACATAGTTTAACAGATTCAAGCATGATTAAGGACCAATCTGAAAAATTTTAAAACTTTGGAACTAGGTATCAATACCAAATTAATAAATACTAATACTTTTATGGTAGGTATCGATGTTATAATCTGTATTGATACAGCTTTGGCATTCTTCCTTCTTCAAGATATTGTTTATTTGGTCAAGTTTTGATACCTTGGTCCCTAGTATCGCTACTTTCACCCAAATGGCTAAAATCATAAGTTTTATGTACAGATCATGCTCAAAACTATAAACCGAAATTCAAGGATGCTTATAAGCATATCATAAGACCTATAAATAACAAATTTCAACATGCTAAATACCACATTCAGTCATTTTCAAACCACAATTCCACCACTTCAAAGTTAGCATTCAACTTAACACCTAATCATGTACATTCACAACTATAGTTCTTACAATTCCCTATCTCCTTTCATCATAATTTCATGTCATTAGTACTCAAAATAACCATTTAAATGTCATTCAAATATATCATTTGACATTCAAAACATGACACTATGCTACATGCATTTCATACCAAACTTTATATGCACTTAAAGTACCCTTCATCTCTCAATCAACTTAACCATTATGTATCATTATTCACTATGTTAAACTTATCAAGCAATGATTATTCACCATGAAAATCTCATCACAATAGCTCAATCATTCCTATTCAAACATAGTCATTCACATCAATACTAAATACATATCATATGCACATTTAAAAATCAAAACATCCATTCATATAACCATCTAAACATACAATCAATATGCCTTCATTGGCACCAACAAAGCATTAACTCGAGTCATATACAAATCATGCCTTAGCCCTTGCATACCACAAACTAAATCATGTGAATAACATCATTCAAACTTACCATTATGATTAACCTTCTAAATACCAAACTTATACATGCCACAAAATTACCAAATGAACTTTTATACAAACATAACCACTCAAAACTCAAACTACAATCAAGAACCAAAGTACCAACATTCAAGATTGACCAAAACCAAATTGCCTATATACACGCCACAAAATTGAGTTTTAAACAATAGAAAAAATATTGAATCAATACCAAGATAGTGTGAGCTTTTGACGATCCGCTTGACAAGTTTCGCAAGTCGACTGTAATATCCTATTTTTCAGTGGTATCAGAAATAGTGGTTTTGGGACCATAATTCTGATATATGAGGTCGTGTTTTATTATTTAATTAATGTTTATGGAGTCACATTAGAGTCACATTAAATTTTGGTGAAAAAATTTTAAATGTTTAGTTAGTTAATTTAAAAAAAGGACTAAATTGTAAAAGATGGAAAAAAATTTAGTCATAATTGAATTGTAAGGATTAGGTGGTTTAATTATTAAAGGAGTGAGGACTTATGTTGTAATTAGACCATAGTAAAGTTAAACGGATGGTTTGGATGTAGAATTAGTTAAAATATATGATAATTAAAAGGGTAGGTTTATAAATTAGTAAAAAAAACTAAAGTAAAATAATACAAAAACAAACATCATCATCTTCCACAATGTCTTATAACCGAAATTAAAAGAAGAACACCATTTTTATTAAGCTTTGAGTTCGACTATCACAACTCCCTTGCATGTAAGCTCGTTTTAAACTCATTTCTTGTAATTTTTATGTGTTTTAGATTGTTCCAACTACGTCTAGCTAACCCGAACCTTCGTTTTTCAAACTATTAAATATTTTGAATGTTACCATTGATGAATCTCTATTTTTTTATGTTAATTGATGAAATTGAAGTATTTGTTCTTGATTTGAATTAGTTTATCAAGTGATTTTTGATAATTTAACAAAGGATTAAATTACTAAAATATTTAAAATTTCATGGAATTTTTTTAAATTATGGATAATTGTGGATTATTCTAGTATAGTATGAAATTTAGTTAGTATGGGCAGTTGTGGTATTTTGGTAAATTTGAAATTTCAAGTTTAGGGACTAATTTGTGATAAATGTAAAAGTTTAGGGAAAATGTGTAAATAATGAAAAATTAAGGGTATCATGCATTGAATTGAGTTTGAAATGTATGTGAAATTAATAAATTTAATTTAATTACCATATAGATCAAGAACCGAGTCAAAAAGACAATAATCGGGGAAAAGGGAAAATTACAAAGTTCCCTACGTTTTAACTGGAAGTGGATCGTAGGTAAGTTCATAGTGTTTTGATATGTAGATGTATGTTTCATATGATTATATCATTGTTTTCTAGTTAGTTGTATATATATGTGGAATTTTGTTAGTTACCTATATATTATTGAATGTTGCAAATAAGTACATAAGAGAATGAAAAATTGGTGGTAACAATTCTTGTGATTGCACATTATCAACATGAATGTATTGATTTTATAGCATGTGTACGAAAATGATGAAGTGCTTCTGAAAGATGAATATGTATAAAGGTAATGTATTTATGTATAATACCCGGTTGAACGTAGTAAACGCTTAGGATACGATTGGCATGCCAATAGGTCAGTATGTACACTTGTACGGGATTGCACTTCAGTGTCTCTATTTACACTACAGTGCCTCTGTTACGCATCTATGATGCCTCTGGTGTGGTGTAGTTACCTGAGTATCTGATTCGAGTTACTTAGTTCAACGGGCTATGAATTCTTTAAATTACAATTTATAATGTGCTTAAATGATATTGTATATTCTTGGTAGTAGTAAATGAAAAATGTTTCAATGAATTTCTTGTTTACATGTGTACATAGCTAAATTGTGGAAATAAGGTTTATGATAATGGTAAGCCCTTTCAGAAGGGGTTATTATGATATAACTTAATATGTGAACAAATACTAATGTGGTGGGTGAACTTGTATTTGGCTATAAGGAAATATAAATTATCTACTTGAATATATATTTTGTTTAAGGTAAGTTAATTTGGTGTTTAAACTATGAACTTACTAAGCTTCTTTAGCTTGTTTCGTTTGTGGTTCTTTTGTAATTGTTGTTTTGCGGACTGACCAGACGGATCAAATTGGAGTTCACACTATCCAGCTGTCTTGGTTGTTTTTGTATTTCATTTTGGGATGTGGCAAGTATATAGGTTTTTGTTTTTGATATGTAAAATGTTATGTTATGATGGTATTTCTAGTTAAATGGTTGGTGTTAGATGTGTGTTTGAATTGGTTTGGTTAGGTAATCCATAATGTTAAGAATTAGGTAATGATGCTTTAGAATGGTAACTTGATGTGTATGCTTATATTTTGGCCAATTTGGTTGATGGGTTGAGCATGAAAAGATGACTAATGCTAAGTGCCTTTTTGGTTGGATTATTTATTTGAATGATCATTAATTGTGGTGCCTTTGAATGACATATTGGTTAGGTTTTATAGGTTGCTTGAAATGGCATATTTTGGGTATGTTGTTATATGGTTTGGTCATGCTAAGGCTTGTGAAAGTGGGATGTCTTGATGTGAAAGATTTAGGCTTGTTTTATGGGTAACACTGCACACGGCCTGTCAGACGACCATGTGTCATTTTAAAATCAGGTGTAGGATCCACATGGCTGTGTGTCCCAAACTATTTGTAGCACAGCCTAGCACACGACCTGTGACATAGCCGTGTGGCCTAAACAGTTGGTAACACGATCTAGCACACGGCTTGCGACACGACCGTGTGACTTAACTTCGAATACACACACAATTTGGCACACAACTTGTGACACGACCATGTGGCCCTATTTCTAATACTTACACAGGCGGACACACGGGCTAGGACACGAACATGTGTCCTGACTTCGAATGTTCACACGGTCTGGGCTATGTCACACGGCTTGGTCACATGGGCGGACACATGGGCTGAGACACAGTCATGTGTCCTGACTTCGAATGTTCACACGGTCTGGGCTATGTCACACAGCTTGGTCACATGGCCGTGTGACCCCTATTTTCCAAATTTTCAAATTTTTCTAAAATTTTTGATTCGTTTCGATGTCATCCCAGATTGTTTTCAAACTATTTTTAGGGCCTCGTAGGCTCAATTTAAGGCTTATATGTGTATGTATGACCTGAATTGAATTATTTGACAAAATCTAGCATTTAATTGTAAAATTATGTCTATTGAGAAGTGAAATGTTCTATTTTGCTCTGTAACACTCCGTAACCCTAATCCAACAATGGAGACGGGATAGTGGCGTTACATCAGCAATCTATAGGGAAAGGGAAAAACATATGAGGTAAGCATATACAATGCTTAGTAAAGTCAAAGGTATTAAACCAAGCAACTTACCTAAGGTTATAAATATACACTACATGATACTTAACTTGGTAAAGTTTGCCTATCATGGCAAAACAAATATAAAAAAGGTGAGTTCAACATTTATCATACTATATGGTAACTCAATCATATAACATTTCAATTCACTTAATTCAACATTTCATTATCATTCATTAAACAAATAATCATTTAACAAATTCACTATCTTAATCATATCATACAATCTAGTTACTCTCAATCCATCCCATTTCAAATTAATGCTAAACATTGTTTTTTATTTCATAGTTTGAATTTTCAATCAAATTATTATTAGATCATATAAACTTCATTCTCATTTCATATCATTTCACTTCTATACCAGATATATATGTCAATTCCCAATTTAATGTAAATTACTACTTCGTTTCATATTACAAATTCCGAATCACATTCCATTTCAATTTCCAAATTCATGGTTTCATTGAATATAATCAATCAATGTTCCCAACTCATTCCACAATTTCATATTCCATTTCACATTTCACTTCAATTTCACTTCATTTGCCATTTGAAATATCAAATATTTTGTTTTTACCATTTATTTCCCTATTAACCAAACTCAGATGGATACATGGATCCAACCAACACACCAGTTTGGCACCCAGTGCCTCATCTGATAAATTTGAAGCAAATAGTGTCTCCCAGCGCTATTAATAAGTTTGACACTAGTGTCTCATCAGTATAACTGATGGAAATTGGCAACTAGTGCCTCATCGACTCATAGTCGAAGTAAACCTAAACTCTGCCTATCCTATGGCATGCCAACTATATATGACTCTGCAACAGTTAATAGGTTGTTCATTTCTTATTTCATTATAAACCAAAACCTCAATTTACATTTATTTCCATCACGAGTACATTTATTCAACACTTGGTGTCAATAAATCATCTCAATATATGCTCAATTTCATATTATAACATTATATTATACTTTCACATATATTCAATTTAGTCCTTACCACTATCAATCAATCTAAATCGAATCAAGTCAACTCATTTCATCAAGTCATCAGTTCATCACATAACATATCCTATTTTAATCCAATTTAAAGTCAATTCCATAATTATTTCAATTTTCAATTCATCGTATTCAATTTAATTCTCTATCTCACCTTTTTTACCAAATCATAAACAATTAATTACAATTATAATTATAATTATAATTATAAATGCATAAAAATTTAAGACAAACATACCGTTTGAACTTACCTGGTCAAAATAGCAAACAAAAAACTCTCGAAGGACTGATCAACAAAATTTTTCCATTTCCCCGATTATCTTCAATTTGATACAATTTTTGATCTATTCAATAATTAAATTCAATTTATCAATTCCAAACATTTTATACATCCCATTATAAGTATATATAAGTTTAATTTTATTATTTGAATGCCCTTAAAATTTTGTATTTTATTCAATTTAGTCCCTAAAACCGAACTTATCATATATTTTGAATTTGAATTCCAAATTTTAAAATCACTTCAATTATGTCCATATACAACATCCTATTATCACAATTTACAAAATTTCATACCAATTTCAATATATTCACAAGTTAGTCCCTAACTCAAAACTAACAAAATTTACTTAGTAAATTAACCCTATTTCATTTCTAAGCTTCAAATTCTAGCATAAACATTCAAAAACTTCAATTCACATCAATTCAAACTTTATAAATCTTTAACGCTTTTGAAAATTGAGATACGTGTTAGCTGGACCTAGTTGCAATGATCCCAAAAACCTAAAAATTACAAAAAATGGATGATTGGAGGACTTAGAGCACTCAACAATGGTGTTTTGGTTTGAATTTGTGGTGAAGTAAAGATGATGATGATGGCTTTCTAATTCATATGTTTTAACCTTTTATTATTATTCTTTTAACTTAATTTAATTAAATTTTCAATTATAAAATTTCAAATAAACCATATACTAATTGACCACTAACTATAAATAGGGTAATTATTCACATAAAACCTTACACATTTATTATATAAACCTTTCAACTAATAAAATTCAATAGTGATTAACTTTTACACTTTTTTCGATTTAGTCTTTTTTTTATAATTAACCATCAAATCATCAAAATTACCAAACCAAACTTCAATCCACTTATACAACAACTTCATAAATATTCAAAAATAATATTTATGAGCTCTGTTTATGAAAATGAGGTCCCAATACCTCATTTTACAAAACCACTAACTTTCGATATGCACTACGTACCTTAAAACTAACCAATTAAAAAATCTACCCAATCAAAATTCACCAGTATACTATATTTAACTCATAATTATTAATTAAATATATCTACGGACTCTCTCATCAGAATTGTGGTTCCGAAATCACTACTTCCTACATCATTGTAGTAAGAGTAAACGACAACTAGATTCAACTTGAGTGTCCACCAAATTATCTTGTGGAGTACATGCGGGCGTCATCATGGCCAGTTAAATCGCAAAACCTCCTAGAATATACATGGAGATACATTTTGTGGATCATTCATTTATTTATCTAACTTTTAGTCATTTGCAGACACTGTATTACAAACTCTCACTAAGTTCATATGAACTTATACGTGTTTTTATCTAGAATGTAAGGTTAAGGAAAGACTTGAGAATCTTGGAAGGATCACGCTAGACATTGCCAAGTCCTATGCAAATTGTGCCGTGACTGTATCATGCTTATAGAGGAGCACCCCTAGGGGCCACGCCTTGGGGATTAATTTAGTGTATCCATAGTATAGTCTCAAGTTAAAATTTGTAAATATTTATTCTTGATTAATAAGATAGAATAACTATAAGATCTTAGTTCTTGTAAGTCAAGGAATATAATGGGCGTTTAAATTTGAAATATGACGTTATTCCTGAAACTATGTGAAATTCAATAGTAGCAATGTATTTAAATTTTGGAAATGTCTAGATTTGTAAGTAAATCAGGATTAGAAATTTTGTTAAGATATTAGGGTTGATGCGGACACTTGGTACCTTGACCTAGTGATCTAGTCGGGTATAGGATGTTACAACAATTTATTTAACATGCAAAATAGAGCTTCCACCACCTAAAACTAATGGATGGAAACAAAGGAAAAACTATGCAAAACAAAAAATAGAGTCTTCCTTCACCAAATAATTTATACTAGAAGAATATTTAAAATAAAATATTCTTTAAATGACCATCGTTCATGCACACACAAATCCACTAATCATATCTATAACCGAGGGCCTGAATGGGCCATGCACGGTGACACATTTCCCTTCCCTGGCTTAACACGTGCCTTGAAACGTGTCATACACACCGTGAGGTGCTAAGGTAATAGGCGAGCTTGCAAGCCAATGAGCTCATAGAATAATAAGCTCACGGAGCAGCGAACTCTCTAACTGGCAAGTTCAAAAACTAGAGAGCTCGCAAAGTTACAGAGACAACTCGCCACTTGCAAAGTGGATAACATGGGTTGACAAAAGAACTGCAAGTGGTTTGTGAGGAGGGGCTAAAAGTATATCTAGATAAAAAAAATGCATAATAAACATATTCATTAAATCCATTCCAATCCCAATTGGTCAAAACATTCAAGTTTACCGATTTAAAGATTTGGAGTGTGACATTGCAACCTTATTTACTTCAGTGGCATTTTCAACTTAATGATGCCTTTGAAAGTAAACATTGCCCATTAATGTCTCATGAATTTTAGCTTCTAAGCATTTTTTGCACTACTTCATTGGGATAGGTTTTCCCATAGGACTTGAGCTCATTGATGATGATAGTGAATCTATCGAACATATCTTTGATGTCCTCCTCGGGATTCATCATGAACGTTTCGTAATTGATGGTGAGAATTCTCATTTTTTATTTCTTGACTTAATCGATACCCTCATGAGTGGCCTTTAATTTGTCCCAAATCTCTTTGGCATTGGCACATGATTATACCTTACTATATTCTTCCAGACCAAGTGCATAAAAGAGTGTTCATGGCCTTGGCATTGAGTTGTATGCTTCTCCTATCTTTCTTATTCTATTTCTTCTTACTCTTTGGAAATAATAGTTCTCCTTCTTGCTTTTGAGGTATGGATGGACTATCCATGATGATGTCCCATACGACAAGATCATTGGCTTGAATGAACATCATTTTAGTCTTCCAATAGGAATATTTGGCACCATTGAAGTAAGGAGGTTTATTAATAAATTGAGACTCACCAACAATAATGGAGTCGAAAGTTGACGTCATCTTGTATGGTTTGAATAGATGAAAGTTGAGCTACCTCGAGGATCTTCTCTTGGTTGTTAGACCATCTTTTATACACTAACTCTGATACCAATTGTTAGCTCGATCGATTAAATCAAAATTGCCAAGAGAGGGTGAATTGGCCTTTAAAAAAGTTGGTAGAAGCAAAGAAAGAGTATGAAATAGTGAACACAAAGATTTAGGGTGGTTTGGTCCCAATTGCCTACTCCACTACCTTAGCTTTCCATAATTAAGGATTTTCTCAAATTCACTAATTTGTTTAACCTTTGAGTATAAGGTTTAACCTTACAACTCTCTTAAGATTTCTACCTAAATCTTAAGACCAACCCTCTTAAAGAATTACAAGGAAGTAAACTAAGAAATAATCCTTAAAAGATCAGTATGTTTGCCAATAAAGCACAAATAAACAAGAATACACTTGAGCTAAAGAATAACAATAAAAGCTCACAAGTGTGTACAAGAAAAGTATGAAAGAATTGAGCACTAAGGCTGAATTGATTGATCTTTAGGCTTGATTGTATCTCTTGTTGTTGTAGGTCCATCCAGAGCTGGTATTTATACCTTCTAATTCATTTCCAACCGTTGTGGCTATTGGGAGAATAAATAAAGTTGTTGAGATGGAAATACCAAACCATTAAATTCACCTGCAACAAAAAAGTATCAATACTTTTTGTACGAGTATCAATACTAGAGACATTTAATGTCTGATTTAGTGACCGTTAAAATTAGTTTCCAACGATACCAAAAATGATTTATCGATACCTAGTAAAAGGTATTGATATAACTTTATGGGTATCGATACTTTTTGACATTTTTGAATAAATCATGAAAAATAGAATGCAAAATTGGTATTGATATAATTTTTTGGTATCGATAAATTTAATAAGTATCCATATAATTTTCAAGGTATTGATACTTATTGTTTGTGTTCAATTTTTTATTCAAAACAGGAAGTTGATTTGGTATCGATAAAATTTTACAAGTATCGATACATTTTGGAAAACATCGATACTTCTTGTAAGGAGCAGTTTTTCAATTGATTTAAAATGATTTTGATTAAGTTCAAGAGTTTAAATTTATTTTCAGAACATTGTCAAAAATATTTTAAGTGTTTAAAGCATTTTCTAGAATGTTTGGAAGTTTTGAAATATTATTCATATTTTGAATTCTTTGTTTCAAAAGAAAAAACAAATTTATATTTTAAAGATATGTTTGTTATATCAAAATAATTTAACAAATAAAGCTAGTTCAACATGATCATATATGCTTTTTTTGACACAATGCCTAGAACTACCTATAGCTCCTCCCCAAGACAGAAATATGAGGATAATGTTCTTCAGCACACTCGAACCCATGTCCTCTTGCATTGAAAACAATATCCATACCAA
>CM025150.1:24388022-24399590 GCA_013467495.1 Gossypium gossypioides
CAAAGGTATGGAAATTTAGTTAACTTGTAATCAGTTTTGAAATGAGGTCCAAGCATATTGTGGCTGAATTATCTTTGTAAAACTTGTAAGGTTGCTTGTTTTTGAATCGTATTGTGATTAAATTATTGAGGGCTGTTCAGGACAGAAAATCTGTATAAATTCAAATAAAAATTTGTAAGTTAAGAAACATCTGATCAAAATTAAATCAAATTATATTCAATTAAGACAAGTTTTATTTTAATTTGAAGACAATGTCTATTTTAGAACAAGATTTATATTTATAAATCAACCTTACCAAAATTATCTTAAATCCATTTATACAATTTCTTTGATATTATCTTTATTTGTCCTAAGGATTAAGTTGTCCTATAGAGTTTATCTTCTTTAGTTCACTTTTATTGGGATAAATACTCAATTTATCAGTTGAATTATACATAAATTTGGTAGGATCTATTTGGATAAGTGATGAGATTAAAAACAATGGTGGTGGTGTGATTAATTACTATAGTGGTGAGATTAGGTATTATAGTGGTAAGTTTAAAATCAGTGGTAGAATATATATTTCGATTCAACACAACAGTGGTGATGAGGTGTGTAGATTTAAAAAAATAATACTAATCAAAATTCATTATGTGACATTACTATTTATCTCTAATTAAATTAGTTAATAAGATATAAACTAATAAATTAAATATTTTTAGAACTCTTTCATAAATATATCATATTCTTTAAGGATTATATCAGTGCCAGTTACATGGCTAGTTTCATCTCCAATTGCAACTTAATCTATATTTGGCCGGCAAATGTAGCTTGTCATATTTCGTTGTGACTTACCTGTACACACACAAACCAAAGATATTCAACAATCTAATCAGGGCAAAATTGAAAGCATACGATGTCAAATTGTAATATAGTAGTATAATGAAATACTCAAGCAAGCATTCTAAGGGTCATTTTCCACAAGGATTGACTAGGCATTATGCACTAGCTATTTACTTCACTAGAAAGCAATTACTAATCTTCTTGATTTTGGAATTTGCAAAGCAATCAAAATGAAGCACAAGAACTAACTATGTTGTCTAATGCTAAAACTACATATTTTCTCTCATCTTTGTTGCATATTAACGTAAATAGTGAAAAAAAATGGTTGATTGGTCAACTAGTGCTAAGAGTACTAAAATGGAAGATTCAACTGAGTAGATTGTCACTCAGAAGCGAGAATCTCCTCTCGATCTCATCCTACTTATGAATTATCTACTAGGTTTTCCTCTCGTCAACCCTAGCCTATAGATCACCTCTCGGTCTCACTATTTGATATGATTATGTCACTTTCACACGATAAACCCTTCTCTCAGTGTTGTTCACCTAGATATTTGATTAGAGTTGTCAGTTCTAATGTATTAAGTACAACAACATAATCAAACAATCAACTTAATAGTTAACATACATCTCAATAGCTATTAGCACCAATATTCTAATCAACCAATGACAATTTTGCTAAACATGGAATCTAATGAACAAATGACCGTTTCTCACATAGAAATTCACTAAGCAAATATAAAATGAGTTTAGACTTGCTCAACTAAATATTGTAGTTCAAATTCAAAAATGGTGAATCATTGACGTCCATTATACATCCTCTTTAGCCAAAGAGAGAAATCTACTCTAAAAATACAAAGTGTTTGAAAGAAAACCTAAGAATCCTTAACTCTTTTTTTACAATTCTCTAATTCTCCTTTCTATTCTATTAATTTATGATATAAAATGTATTTTTATAGTCATGAACTAAAAGTCCTTTTTTCTCTTATTAAAATTCAAAATTTCAAAGGTTGGAGCTTTGAATTCCCTTAAAATGCCCTTGAGTAACTGTCAACCAAAATAGATCTGCAAAGCAATGTTGCGACCTTCATTTTGCGGCATTGTGATATAGTAAATGAGTGTTCTCCCAAGTGAGGTTAAGGGTGCCGATGCTGCAAATTCCAAAAGTCTCATGCCGTGGCATCACTCACTGTCTGCCATTCCCCAAGCTTCACTCATCCAACATCGTATTGCCTTGACTGCTCAACTCCTTCAAGTTCACATAGTTAGTCAGGTAGCGACCTCAAGTCCTTCAATGTCTCGACTTTATACCTGGCCACTTCAAGATATTTTGGACAGTTTTTGATGTTGTAGCACAAGCTTCCTCATGTCATGGCGTGACTCTGTTTCGTCAAAGCATCCTAACATTGTGCAACTTAGTCTCCAGTTCACCTACACATTCAAATACATACCTTAAGTATCATTCATCACCTAAACACTAAAATTACGCTAAAACACTAAAACAAGCATGAAAATGCAACGACAACTACATGCAACCTACAAAATTATTAAACACCAAAATGACTCGATTTTACTTAAAAGTAAACTAAAACAAGCATGGAGAAACCTTATTTTCATATATCAATTTAGCCCTTATCAAGTTGACATCGTTTGACAAAAAATGTTAGACCTTTTAATAGCATATCTTTGAAGATTTTTAGTAGCACTTTATTGGAGGCGGAATGTGAAAAATCAAGTTAACAAATGACACTATAAAGACTTTCAATGAGATTGAAGTTTATTAATTTGAATACATTTGATTTCGAAGGAAGTTTATATGTTTGAATAGATTTGATTTCCAATGAAGTTTATACCGATAAGATTTCTACCACTTTATTCAATATTGAAAATTATATCTAAGGCTATTTTGAGGAAATAATGGTTCATATGATTTTTGCACACAAAGCAAAATAGAAGTAAATGTTGCTCATTGGTTGTTTAATGTTTAACTAATACTAAGCGATATTACGTGGCCGGATCATAATACGAAAAGACAACTTGTATTAGTAGACAAACCTAAACATGTCCTTAGTCTAATCGAAAATGAGAAACTGATTGAAAGACTAATATGCCATCTATCAAGTCCAATTGGGAGATGCTTTTTCTTGAGCATTGGAGCGGATGACTCCCAGAAGATAGAGACATAGATGTGACTGACTGGACTGATAGTACATTGAACTAGACCTAAGCAGATTAGATCCTGAATCCGTTTATGGATTTATTCACTTGAGATATTCATAGTGTGGAATACCTAAATCTTGACTGGATGATGGACTATATATGCGTGACTCAAACACTTTGATGTAAGTAAATGCTGGAGTTAAAATAGATAAAGAACCAAAAGCTGGTGTGTTAGGTGTACGACTTCTCTAATATGTAGCGTCATTCACAAAAGTGGAATTCATAGCCCGAGACATGGGTAAATGATATCCTCTCATTGACATTACATGGTTGATGAAAAGTAAATGTGGCCATGGGTCGCTCGTCTTTGTGATAAATGACTTGATTACTATTTGATAGTAGTTAACTTTTAATGAAGGAAAATGTAATCATTACCATAAGATAAAAGAGGATCAGATTCGGGAATGAATATTATCCCAAAGAGAATAAGGATATTGATCGGTTGCATGCGTGTGCATTAAAATAATAAATTTATTAAGCTATTTTTAAAGCTTGATTTTACTACAAGCGTACAAGTCGTAATATTTATAGTGTTACATTGAAACACTAAAGTATTCCAAGGATCGAACCTAAAGGAAGAGGCGATTGAGAAATAACTAGCATACATAATAGAGTCTAAGTGGCTACCAATATAATTTTATAGTATGACAATTTGTAAAAAGATGAGTTTGCATGAAAATTACATATTTTACTCTAAGGACTAAATTGCAAGAAATGTAAACTAGAGGGACTATCTAGTAAATAACTAATGGGGTTTGGTTGACTTCGATGTGGTTCGCCAAATCTTGGATTAAGGACATAAATCGAGTAAATTACCAAATGACTCTATTTTATCTTCCGATCTCAATTTTACTGACTTAGATGAATTAGGTCTGGTTTATCATCTAATCTCATTGGTTAATCCGGGACTAATGAACGGGTGCGCGACAAGATTACCTTTCGGTCTCACGTTATCTTGATATTCCCTTAGGGGTATTACTATCTAAGTTTTTTTATTAAAATTAGTCCAATTGGTTACGATTTAGTCCTTTATCCAAAGATTTTAGTTTGTCCAAATCTCCATCAACCAACCTCTTTAAAGGTTTAGCTACACATGCTCAAAGTAAAGAAAATAAACATAGCAATGGAAGACAAGACAACTATGAAAGTAAAGCTTGAAAGAAATATAAAAGTTGAGATTTTTATGCAAGGGAACCTAAATCGCATGGAACCAAAAGCATTTAACATAGAAATCTAAAGCAAGAAACATAAAAGGAACAAACTTTGATAGATTTAAAGTAAAATAAGCTGAACTATATTAAACTAAAGCCTAAAGAGTAAAGCAAAGTACAGGGGCTAGAAATGTAAGTAAACCTTAGCTATAGTGTTAACTAATTTAACTAACATAATGAACAACAAGAGTAAAAAGTAAATGTAGAAAAATAAACTCTAATCTAAGGTAGAAGAAGAGAAAAATAAAACCCTAGAAAAACTGAAAAGAAAACTAAAGAAAACTTAGAGAAAACTAAACCTAAAACTAAGCTAATGTGTGTCTCTTTCCTACTCAGCAATTTTAGTTGTTTTGAAGTGTATTCTGATGACTGTTCAATGCCAAAAATGCCCTTGCACAAGCCTTATGTGATTCGTGGGTCAGGTAGACAAAGGTTGCCTGTTTTGTCCAAGTTTGTCCCCTTGATGAAGGTGATATCGCGATACCCAGAAGAGGATATCGCAATATCTCAGGCAATGTTAAGACTTGGGGTCCTCCTTGGGAGATGGATATTGCGATACCCAAGGGGACATCGCAATACCAATGAAGGGAATTCTTGGTCTTCAATATTGTCTGGGTTATCGCGATTCCAAAGGTTGGATATCACAATACCACTGCCTTTGGTGCCGTTCTTTCTTATTTTTGATCTCCGACACGTGCCTACTTCACTCTAACACACGTTAGACCTCCCAATGGCACTATCAGGCAATTTGGGTAAAAAAAACAAAAATGGGACATTTTCACTTATTACCCGAAAATATGAAAATAACAAAAATAATGAAAAAATATGCTAAAAACTCTATTTTGCTCGAGAAAATCTCCTTAAGTCCTTTGGAAAAGCCTAATTTGCCACGTCGATTGGATAAGCATTAGGCAAGTTTGTAACACCCCTTAACCTGTCAGGAAGACTTAGCGTACATCATTCAGCTAAACATACCACCCAACAGGCTTAGGTGTTACTGACGGATTCAAAATTCATTGGTTTCACTTAAATCTTTAAGGAAATAGTTTTGAAGATCCTGACGTTTTAGTTACAAATAATTATTCTTTTCTCAAAATCAGTAACACGTCTTTAAAGGAGAAAACAATAGGGGTTACAAAAGAGAACCTATTAATCATATGCTGTCATCAATGGCAAATACATATAAAGGAGTTCATACACTACAAATCCAAAAAGCTTGGCATACACATCTATAATAAGGGGTAAATTATCTTTTCAAGACAAAACCATAAAACTACGAGGTAAAAGTAAAAGTTAATTACAAAATGTATGTATATGCCATTTGCCAAACTACCATGCATGATACAAAGATAGTTAGTAGCTTACTCGTAGACGCAGCTCTGGCGTAGTTCCTTTCTACTGATCTTCTTTTACTAATCAAATGCTTGAGAAAAAAAAGTAACGGATTAAGTTGAATTAAAATTAGTGTGTTCTAAACAGACACAAAATGATTGTGAAATTATCGATAATCAACCAAAAAATAGAGAATTTTTGAAACTCATTCTTATAGACACATTGCGCCAAGTTATCGATACAGTTCTTTGGTGACAACACTTCACCAATATAACACACAGTATCCCTGGTGGACAGATACCGCCAACATACATACTTCTCTCAATCATGTATGTTTATCTGACACCTTGTGCCAACTCCGAACCCATATTTCAAAAATTAGAATAGCACATCAACCATAATCATATTTATATTCAAATTCCTTGTTAAATTGAACACGTGTTCTCCTGCAAGGTCGGGTCGTGATCTGGCAGTTTGATTTGCAAGAAAGCTATCCTACCAGAGGTATCAGAAATAAATCTTCTTTCCACATTTTAACTCCACATTTCCACAAAAAATTCTGTTACTGGACTCGCACACAAGGTGGGTATTTTCACCTCAACCATGGCCATGTTTATACATACAACACTGGTTTATTACACACATGTCAATTCAAAACACCTCGACCCATCTCCAGAAGAGATAAATTACCTTACACAACCCACACATTATAGAATTTTCATAATTCAAAGGAATAAGAAGGAACTCACCAAAAAACTTTAGAACAAAATCTATTCTATTGGTCCTTTGCCTCAATTGGTCGGACCTTCACTAGCTTCTTAAGCTAAATAAGAAACAATTATAATCATCAGACTATTGCCTACTAAAATTTAATCATGCATGCTCTAATGCAAGAACGTAAATCCCCTCGACAACAACCTAAGGGCTTTCTAGAAATTACCAGTAAGCTGGTACATATCAATGGCGTTTAGTAGTTACGAATACCTTTCTCGTATTCTTTAGCGAAGATAACTTAAAAATTTCTAGAGACTTAAAAAAGAACTCAGAGAAAAAAAACTAGGGTGAAACATGCCAATTACAGGTGTCCTTATATAACACAAATAGTGGGGATAAAGCTTAGTGGAATGGTCAGAAAATCCCACTATAGCCCTGTAACCCTAGAATAAGCTTGCCTAATCATCTACCAAACATAATCACTACCACTAATCAACTTAGTGAGTAGTAAGCATTGCTTATACAAAAAAACAAGCCAACTAAACTAGTCATTCAACTGCCTAAACACAACAAATTGTCATCTACAATACTCTAGTTTAATTCCAACTAGGTCTCAGCTAAATTCTAACAATGCTCACCGAGCCATCATTTTCTCACTACAGCACGAAAAATAATTCTATCATTTCGCAGACTAACAAGTTCGCCCAAAGTATCTGGGGTTGGTGGATTGTCTCACAAAAGAGTTCATCAAATGGCGAATTCCAGTGAGGCGTTCCTCACAAAAGAATCCTCACAACATGCCACCCAAACATTTAATAGACCAGTCTTTTGTCTAATCCTTTTACTACCTTTGGTTTATATGACTATACGCCAATCAGTATCTATACGGTTTACGCCAAGTGGGCTATTACAATTCTCCCCCACTTAGAAAATTTTTTTCTCGAAATTCTTACCTATGAATTGCTAAGGTTATTGCTCTGTCATTAAGCTTTCCCTCTTCCAGATGGCTTCCTCTGTATTGTGGTTCCCCCATAAAACTTTTACCAGTGGAATTCTTTTGTTTCTCAATTCTTTCACTTCTCTTACCACAATTCGAACATACTCTTCTTCATAAGATAAGTTGGGCTCCACTTCTAGAGTTTCCACTTGTACCACATGGTCTGGATTTGATCAATATCTCCTCAGCTTGGATACTGGGAATATGTTATGAACCTTTGATAGTTCTGGTGGTAGTGCCAATCTATACGTCACTGGTCCAACTCGTTCTAATATTTCATACGGTCTTATGAAACGTGAGTTTAACTTCTCTTTTTGTCCAAATCTTATAACCTTTTCCCAAGGAGAGACCTTAAAAAAATACCTTATCCCCTACTTCAAAGGAAATATCCTTCCTTCTTTTATCAGCGTAGGCTTTCTATCGATCATGAGCAACTTTTAAATGAGTTTGCATGATCAAAACCTTATCTTCCGTTTCTCGTACCAAGTTAGGACTAATTATCTTTCTCTCATAGAGTTCCAGCCAAAAGGTGGGTGATCTACACCTTCTTCCATACAATGCTTTGAAATGCGACATTCGTAGGCTGGCATGATAATTGTTGTTGTATGCAAACTTTGCCAAAGGAAGGTATCTTTCCTAGTTTATTTCAAAATGTATTACGAAACTTCTGAGTACGTCTTCCAGAACTTGAATTACTCTTTTTGATTGTCCATTTTTCTGAGGATGGAATGCGGTATTGAACCGTAACTTTGTTCCCAAGGATTCTTGTAGTTGTTTCAAAAACCTCGATATGAACATTGGATCTCGATCTAACATTATGGATGTTGGTATATCATGGAGGTGCACAATTTTAGATATGTAGAGTTCCGCCAATTTTTCCAACAAATAGCTTGTGCAAACTGGCAGAAAATGGGCTTACTTAGAATATCTGATCTACAAGTATGCCGACTGGATTCTTTTTGGTAGGACTAAAAGGAAAACTAGAGTTGAAATCTATGGTAACCTTGTCCCACTTCCACTCAGGAATTTCTAGAGGATATAGGTTCCCTAAGGGTACTTGATGTTTTGTCTTCACTTGTTGGCACGTTAGACAACTTGAGACATATTCTGATATCTCTTTCTTCATTCTAAGCAAGCAATATAAACTTATCAAATCACGATACATCTTAATGCTATCTGGATGAAGCGATAAGGGTCCTTGGTGAGCCTCATTTACAAAGACTTTCCCCAAATCATTTTCTGCTGGCACATATAATCTACCCATAAATCGAAATTCGCCATCTTTTCCCGAGGTGAAGTTTATAGTATCACCAGATGCCATTCGCCTATTGTATTCATCACACTTTTCATATTCTAACTGTTCTTCCAAAATCGAAGAGAGAAAAATTGGTTGAACATTCAATTTTGCAAAGAACGATCTGTCGTCTACTAGTCAAACACTCACTCAAAGAGATGCCAAGGCGTCCACATTTTCCCTGCTTAAAGCATTTGCCACCACATTAGCCTTTCTAGGATGATACTTGATTGTCAGGTCATAGTCTTTCAGTAGCTCCATCCAACATCGCTAGCCACTAATACATCTTTACATGTTTTGCTGAATCCATTTTCTGATACACAGTTGTTTTTTCGACAAAATTGTATACAATAAAACTGCTTGAAAGGTATTAACATTTGAAACATTTAAAATAGGGACTATTCGCGTGTACACAAATTGAATCCACAGTTTAACCTCTAGAAACATAATAGCTTGATGAAAGAATGTGGGAATATTGGTACCTGGACGATATTTCCATTCGCCCCCTTTCTTCAGTTAAAAAGTTTATAATGTTATCAATATCTATGTCCCGAAAACACTCTAAATTAGTTTTATCGATAAAATCTTTTTCATAATATGGAGCATTATAAAATTAGCTAATAATTTGAGGGGTTACTCGCACTTCTTTCCCTCGCACAGGTATTATATCCCACATATGGCCTTCAGAGTTTCTAGACTTTTGGTCCCGTAAGAATGCATAAAATTCTTGAACAAAAGGGACCACAACATTGTCTTTCGGGATTGTCCAAAAATGCTTCCACCTATGATACCTAACAAAAGGCCATATTTCCTTACAAAGAATCATGGATGGATCAAATCCCCTCTCTTGAATTAATGTTTTTCCTTGAAGTTCATTGAAATGTTTTTCAACATTCAGATTCGGAAAACTAGAGAGATCTTGACTCATCAATGGCTTCGTTTCCATAGTTTGTCTAACTTTTCTAGGAGACATGTTTAGTTCTATTAACTAATGAAACTTTAATGAAGTGAATTTAATGGAACAACAAATGTTGAGTTAAGAATCCTTAACCTCGTGTTTAGACGTTGGTTTCCTTGCCATGCTTTGTTTATTCGTCATTCTTTAATATGCTTTCTTCTCTTTCCTGAACAAAATAAGACTAAAAGAGAATGTCCAAGAAAATCTAAAAAAGGAATAATTAATTTTTAGGGTTTAAGAGGTCTAGGAGATTTTGAGGGATTAGATGATTAAGAGATGTTAAACTAAAGGTAAAATATTGTTTTAGGTTATAAAGTAGGTGTTGTAATGGTTAAAAAATGGGTAAAGTGGAGTTTAAGCTATTTGGTTGCATGAATGGGTCGAGTCATCCCTGTAGAAAATTACAGCAATGTCGCGACACAAGGGTTCCGTGTCTTGAAATCCTTGGTAGATTATCATTTTCGCAACATTGGGATTTGATGTCGTAACACACTCTAGATTTTTGAAATTTTGAGTATACTGACTTCGGTATCGCGACATCGAAAGAAATTTCTCAATTTTGTTAAAATTGCCCTTAGTGTAGCAACACTGGCTCTATTTTTACTCAAATTCCCATTTCTAGAGTTCTACGGTTTCTATAAGATGCAAAGTTAAAATCTATACTAAACAATTAGCCAAATATGCAATAATTTACAAAATTTTAGCATTAGTTCAAATAATTTAAGTTTTACTACCGGATTAATCCGATAGTATCATCAATTCATAGTTGAACGATCCGTCCATTCTATGAGTATTAGTCCATCGTCTGTCATGCCCTTCTACCTCTGCCCACTTGTTCCTTTCCTTAAACTTGTTTATTCTTTCTGCATACATAAAAGGAAGTCTATCCCTTGACTTGGGAGTGTTAGAGATAAATAATTCTTTACTTTGCTACCCTAACTTCCTCTTGCCGTCCTCTTCGCTCAGTTGATGACCACATTTAAAGATGTTAGTCTGACCATTGATTTTCATAGTTATTTCGTTCTTTTCAAAATCAATGGTGGACCTAGAAGTGGCTAGAAAAGGTTTACCTAATAAGATTGGTATCTCACAATCTTCTTCAAAATCTAGAACCACAAAGTCTGTTGGGATAATGAAGTTACACACTTTGACCAACACATCTAGCAATACCCCTTTCGGATGTACTGAAGACCTGTCAGCTAACTATAATGTTATTTGAATAGTTTTTAGATCTCTTAACCCATGTTTTACAAAAATGGATAGAAGAATTAAAATAGTACTAGCTCTTAAGTCACATAGACCTCTATTAAAATGAATGCCCTCTATCTCTATGGGAATAGTAAAACTTTCTAGGTCTTTCAATTTTTGGGGAATCGGTCTTGAAATGATAACACTACAAGAGGCACTTAATTTAACTTGTTCTCCTACCTTAATTTTCCTATGCCTAGACATAATTTCCTTGAAAAACTTGGTGTACTTAAGGACTTTCTCAATTAACTCGATTAAAGGCAGGTTTACATTTAGTGTTTTGAACAAGATTAGGAAACTTACAAAGTCATCTTCATCCCACTTTTTCTTTTCTTTTAGTCTTGAAAGAAATGCGATCTTTGTAACGACAACATTTTTAGTTATTTCTTTCTCTGGCTCCACTGCTTGTGCAATTACCTTCTTTAATTCTAGTTCATCTTCAGCCTCTAGGGATTTATCTGGAAGATCATTCGCATTCTCCATATTTATCTGTGGAGTAGGATTTTTTGGGCGACTTAGTACTTTGCCCGATCGGAGTGCTATTGATTTCACGTGCTCCTTACCTTCTCTCTGAGGATTATTTTCCATGTTTCTGGGAATTTTAATGCCAATTCGCCTTTTGATGTCTGGAAACACGAAAATATAGATACTTTTTCATGCCCTTTTTAACTCAAATTCATGCAATTTCGTAGTAATTCTTGTTGAAAAAGAGAATATAATTAAAAAATAAGTAAATTGTACTTAAATTATTAACATATTTAATTTTACTTAATTT
>CM025150.1:24399690-24414714 GCA_013467495.1 Gossypium gossypioides
GTTTGATTAAGTAAAACCATGATTAAGTTATTCTTGCATTATAATTGTAAGGTAACTAATGAATTAATTCTTAATCGTGTTGAAATTGTAATTAATGGACACAATACTTAATCAGTGCATGTTTGAATTGGCATAGTGATATGTTCAACAGATTATTTAATTTAGTAAGCCTGTAGGTGCTATAGTTAACAAATTACCAAGTTGCTGTGAATTTATTTGTAACTGAACATTGTTTTAGTAATATTAAGTTAAAAAGTGTAATTAATCTATCACAATTATGTCATCTTGATTAAAATCATCTTTTGAAATTGTGCATTGAAACTTTATTTTATTTGAATTTTACTTAGTTAAATTTTAGTTTTTAATCACTTCCTCAAAATCAAAATATTTTTAATCACCAAAGTGTTTGAATTTCATTTCATAAATAATTTTCTTCATAGTCCCTGTGGGTACGATAACTCGACATTTACTTGTCACTTTATTACTTGTTGCGATTGTGTACACTTGCACATTTTCATCGTTCTAATGTCACCCATCATGCTCATTAATTGGCTCATTTGATCCTCAAATTTATTCAATGTTCTAGTTGAATTGACACACTGAGATTTCACTTGCTTTACGTCCGTTCTCATTAATTCCATCTCTCCCTCGATTTTATCTAGTCTTTGGCCACATGCTGTATGGTCACCTGGGTTGGCCCTATCCTGAGCTTTCTACAAATAAGGAGGTTGATAGTTAGTGTTTTTAGCTTGGTTCATACAATTAACTCCTCCATGGTTACCTCCCCATTAGGTTCGGGTGATCTCTTCAGCAGGATTTTAATAGGGGTTTCCACCCTTATTTCTGATATAGTTGGCATCTTCGGCAGAATTGTTGATGTAGTGGAAAAGCAGTTTGTCTTCTGCACACATAGACGGTTTATTAGTAGATTTGATACGGTTAAGTCTATCCTTTTCGATAACTTTCACAATAGTAGGTTTCTGGCCAAACGTGAATTTTTCAATTGGCCACTGACAGGAATTCAATGCCATGTTTTCAATTATTTCATACGCATCTTCGTACGTTCTGTTCATGAGGGATCCTTCTGCTGCTCCGTCTACTCCTAGTCTTTTAGTTGCATCCAACGCATTATAAAACACCTACAACTGCATCCATCTAGGTAATCCATAGTGCGAGCATTTCTGAATCAATGTTTTAAAACGTTCCCAAGCGTCATAAAAAATTTCTCCTTCCATCTATCTAAAGACAATTATCTCTCTTCCTAGTTGAACCGCTTTGCTAATAGGGAAGAACTTTTGCAAGAACTTTCCAACGAGTTCATCCCATGTCATGACAAACCTTAATGCCTACGAATCTAACCAAGTAAAGGTGTTACCAATCAAAGAAAAGGGGGACAACCGAAGGCGAATAACTTAATCAGTGACCCTGTTATACTTAAAAGTTTCACAAAGTTTGAGAAAAATTTTTTAATGTTGATTCGGATCCTTTGTCGTTGTGCCCCTAAACTGTAGATTATTCTGGATCATCTGAATCATTGTCAGTTTAATATCAAAATTATTTGTTGTAATAGCCAGCCTTGTTATACTTTCCTGAACCATGTCCAGACTTGGTAATGCATAATATTTTAGTGTTCGTTCGTTACGAGCCATCTGTACTTTTGCAGGTAACTGTGGTGGTGCTAGTGGGTTTCCTAAAGCATTGTTGTTAGCATCCTCAAACAGTGGACTTTCGCATGGTATGTTGCCTACAATAGGTGGTAGTGGATCTTGCATCTGCTGCTATTGCTGTTGTTGTCGATGATTTCTTCGGATTATTCTCTCTGGATCTGCGACTGATATAGTAGTTGTTCCCCTACTACAAGTGCAAAAATTAAAATTGTATAAATCACCTAAAAGTTTCCTAATTATCCTTATTGAGTGTAAAAAATAAAATTAAACTAGTGACCTTGCCTCCCCGGTAACGGTGCCAACAACTTGACCGCCTCCGAACATACTAACATCCAAAGTGTGAATACTACAATGAAAGATATATCATCGAGGCGGTATCCGTAAGTATATGAGTTCAGTTGTAATATAGTTAAAACGGAGTGGGTGATTACTCTGAGGATAGTACCCAAGGGAGGCTAGTACTAGGTCAATTTTAACCTAAACACCAAAAGATCTAATTAATACTTTGATTTAGTTATAGTACGATAATAAAATAAAATAATATAAAGAAATGAAAATTCAAGATATCAAAATATAGACTTAACCAAATCTGATTATGGGTGATTAGATCACTTCGGTAATCCCTATTAACTTTTGCTTTGGTTCCTTGTCAATTAACTAGTCGCTATCCCAGTAGGATCTTATGATCCACTGAAATAACGAGTTGGCAAAGACTATTTATCTTCCGACCTTTCAGTCCAGACTTGTTTGAGGTGAAGGTGTAACACCCCTAACCCGTATTCGTCGCCAGAATAGAGTTACAGAACATTACCAAATATTTTAATTCAAAATAATCAAAAATTTAAAACATTTATTTCACATCATCAATCATAGCAAAACCAATCAAAAGCATACATATTGTCCCTTATTTGAGCCCTCGAGGCCCTAAAAACACATTAGAAACAAATCGGGACTAAATCGAAAACATATAGAACTTTTCAGGAAAAGTTAAAAATTTTCAAACTGCAGGGGTCACACAGTCGAGAGACACGACTGTGTCTCAGGTCGTGTGGACATTCGAAGTAGGGACACACGGTCATGTCCCAGCCCATGTCCATGCCCGTGTAACTCACTGACTTGGGTCACACGGCCAAGCCACACGCTCGTGTGCCAAGCCGTGTGCTAGGCCGTGTAACAGCCTGACTTGCAACCCTTAAAAACCTACAGGGGACACACGGCATAAAAGTTCAACTAATATGCCTAAAAGACATATATTCATACAACCAATATGCCTAAAAGACACCTCAATCACAATAATTAAACATGTACAACCATATGCAAATTTTGGCCAAAAGTTCAACTAATTTATAAGTAAGTTTATGTCAAAACTTACCACTTTGTTTATCTATCAAATTTCACACCAAAAGTACCAAATATGCCATTTAATATCTAGCACAATTGGCCATATATGTCATATAAAACAAATATACCAAATCACCACATTCAAACATATCACAAGACCATTTTAACATACACTTTAACTACCATTCCATCCTCAATCATTAAAGTATCATAAGCCATGATATCAACCATTTTAAGACCAAATATATACATGCCAAAATTAGTACCATTTCATCACCCAAAATACCATAAACACAAGCCAAAACAAATGGCTACATCATCAAACAAAATACATATACATGCCATTATAACCAAAACTAGAAACACCAAAATCTACCGATTTAGCCGATGGATAATGTGATATAACTCCGAAAAGCTTCCAACCCGAATGAGCTTCTAATTCACTATAAAACACAGAAAATAACACAGAGTAAGCATAAATGCTTAGTAAGTTTGTATAATGTAAAACTCAACTTACCATTTCATTACATATTAAGTAAGTTAAACATGGCATAATCTAACCACACTTGGCCAAAGCCTAAGCATTTACACCAAACATGTTAGCCATATAAGCATATAACATAACCAATTTAATAATGGATGATCACAAGATTTAATCATGTATCATATGCATATATTATCTATCTCAACTTTCATTATACCATGTATTACCAATTCAAGGAAATTCACATGTGTTCATGTCTTAGTTCATATTGAACTCTTACCATTCTCTTTCAAATCATGCCTGTTAAACCATTTAGAATACCATTGGATACCCAGGATAGCTCACACATAGTGTGCTAACTCATATAACTGTAATCCATCAATTCTTGTACTTGTATGCTCACACGAGCTGTGAATCAGAATGCTCACATGAGCTATGCAAATGGGCCTACTCACACGAGCTATGGGACGAAATGTAGCTACACGATGCTGCTCACACAAGCTGTGGAGTATCTGTAACACATGCCGGACCTCAGCCATCGGTAGGACATTGAAGACCAGCTCCTGAATCATGTAAACCTTAATGACATGTCATTCTTATCCTACAAATTCTTAAGGTTCAAATGGGGCTCGGTAGTCGACATAATATCGTTGGATATGCAACTGATATATATGTAGCAGTCCACAATTCATGTATATTTCAAATAAAGGCACACAAATACAATGTAATTACACGAACTTACCTCGACGATTAAACGTAGATACAGAGGTGACTATTTCGAAACTTTATATTTGCCTCGATCTAAAGCCTTACGATGTTTGTCTTAATCTAAACGAATAAATTCAGCTCAATTCAATACTTATTTTTATTCAATTTAACCCAAACTCATATTTTAGAAAAATTACATTTTTAGCCCTATAATTTTGATTCCATTTCAATTTAGTCCCTAGCTCAAAAAATGAAAATTTATGCAATATTCCTAAAACCCACTATAGCTAAATTTCATATAGGTCCCTAGCAGACCTTATATTTCATTTATTTCACAATTTCACCATGAATGTTTTCTATTTTTCAATTTAATCCCTATTTGACAATTTCATAAAAAATCACTTAACAAAAAGTTGTTTACCTATCAACAACTAACCATTTTCTTCCATAAAACATCAAAACTCATACACATTTATTCATGACAAAACCCTAACCTTTTAACATTTTTACAAATTAATCTCCAGGCTAGCTAGATTAAGCTACAACATTCCCGAAAACATAAAAATCATTAAAAATGGAATAAACAATACTCACATGCAAGAAAAATAAGGTTGGCCAAATGTTAAAGCTTCCATGGCTTCTTTTCCTTTTGATTTTCGATTGAAGAAAGAGTAAAAAGATGATACATTGATTTTGTTTTATTTTATTTATCATTATTTAGCAAATTACCATTTTATACTTAAAAATTATTCATAATTTCATTAATAAGAAGCCATGAACATCCACTATCTTCATTAATGGTTTAATTACCACATAAGGACTCATACTTCAAAGTTCTATAGTCATTTAATACCTTTAGCTACTAGAACTCTACTTTTGTACTTTATGCGATTTAGTCATTTTTATCAAATTAAGCATGCAAACGGTAAAATTTGTTAACGAATTTTTTAAACAGTAATACTAACATGATGTAGACATTAAAAAATAATAAAATAAATATTTCTATGTCGAATTTCTAATCTCGAAACCACTGTTCTGATTTCACTAAAAACGGGTTGTTACAGAAGGTGTTCATGGATAGGCCATACCAATTTTGGATTAATTCCCACCTTGATGACTTCCTATGGTTGTCAGGCCTAGGGTTGTAAGTTCTTCCTTTCCAAAAAAATTGATCCATTGAGTAACCCTAATGGATCATACCTCCACTGCTAATCTTCCATAGAAGGATTAGTTCCTCATGGATTTCATAAACAATATGGAATTGATGTAAAGAGAAAACATGATGAATGGATTGATGTGTAGAGTTTAAGAAAATGTCTGATTTGTATTAAAGATGAAAATGAATCCACAGAGTTTGATTAGCTCCACAAATCTGATCTCTCGAGATAAAACAAGAACGAACTGAAAATAAACTTAAAACCTAAGAAGAAATAAAACTAAACTGAAATTTAAAAAAGAAATTCTAAACTAAATAATTTGTGTCTATAACATGTGACAAAATAGCCTATTTATAGATTTCAGGAGGCCATCGTCCTTAAACCCTGGTTAGCTGATGTTCCCGAACTTTAAGTTTGATTGTGCAGTCCAAAACGCCCATTGGCTCGTGTTTAATTCCCATCTAGAGTCAATGTCATGACACACCAGGACCTTTGTCTCAACATCGAAGAAAATTTCACGATTTTCTACATTCTGCTCCTATGTTGCGACGTTGATCATTCCGTGTTCCAGCATTGCAGCCAGTGTCTTTTTTTCAACTCCTAATGGTCTCTTGCACATTTACAAACGTCATTAGCTCACCCTTAGGCCTTATTCAGCCCCTAAGGTCAATAAAAGACTCAATTTTGCCATTTTATTAATCTAATGAAAACTTAAAAAAACATAACTAAAACCAAATGGAAATGCTTGCTTTCAAGCTCCAAAAGTGGGAAAATTAGTTTAATCTGCAACTTTGAAGTACGGCTGATCAAATTCACCAAATGGCAAATTCCAGCGAGGCGTTTCTCATAAAAAAGTCCTCGCAACACGTCACCTAAATATTTAACAAACCACTCTCTAGTCTAATCCTTTTACTACCCTTGGCTTATATGACTATACACCAATTAGTATCTATACGGTTTACGCTAGGTTAACTGTTTCAATGTTCCTTTCATAATGGTATGTCGTTAGGGAGAGCTTAGTTATGATACTATTGTGGAATGACTTTGTTACTGAATAAGTTTTTAATTAATAGTCAAAAGTAGGAATTTAGTTATAAATCATTTGAGCCCTAATTGCATATGTACAGTTGGTCCCTCCGCTAGCTCGTTAAAACCAAAAACGAATTGCATGATGAATGAAATAAACAAAAAAGGGATAGAAATACTAAAGTTAAAGAAATGAGTTACATTTGAAATTGAATATGATTTTCTCACTAAGTATGAAAACGACCAGAGAATTAATTTATGACTTTTAGAACTATTATTTAATTAATTAAATAATTGAAGTTCGAAAATGGATTTAAATTAATTGGTCATTATGAAATCCATTGAATGTAGAAAAATTAAATATATGTGCTTAAAGATTCTTTTATTGTAAAGTTGTCATGACTTTAACGAAATTAGAATTGGGTTGAGAAAATTATTGAATTGAGAAATTAATTAATTTAAATTAAAGCAACTAATATTTAATTTGGAAATAGAAAAAAAAACATGGTGTGAATTGAAATAAATTATAAAGTATTGGGTTAAAGTCTAATAAACATATATAATTTGTAATACCCTATACCTGACAAGATCGTTGGGTCTGAACATCAAGATGCCACATTCGTCGCCGGACTGACTACGATCATATTCGTTCGAATTATCCCACTAGTTAATCAAATTCAATCAAATCATGCATTAAGCGCGTTAAACAATCATTTACTTCTATTCATCTAGTCAATTCATTAAGTAACATTACTTAACCTGGTAGGTACATGCCTTTTAACCCACAAAAAGGGTAGCTACACAAACATTGTTGAGTCTGGGATCTTGATTGGATGTTGAAGCAAATACCTAGGATCTCAAATTGAACCTAACCTGCGTACAAAAAATAAAAACTGCGCGCTGACAAATAAAGTTCTGTTGTTATGCTATAATTCAAATAAAATAATATAAGAAATAATCAAAATGCATAAAATTTCAAATTTTATTTTATTAATCAATACAAGTGTATCTTGTAACATGTAATCATGTTTTATTACATTACGACATCAAATGATGAATTCCTTAACTTATCAAATAAGCTCTTCGGTTTATTAACCGACTCACAATTTTTTCGACACTTACTCCCGATATCCAATGTCGTATATAAATGCCTGTATTTCAAACTTACAACGTTTGATCATTATCAAATATTATTATCACATTCATGCGCAATTTAACACTTCTCACATATCATTTACTATAATCACAATTAAACTCATATGTTTCCTTTCATTTTAACATTTCAATAATTTTCGATCCTAATAACTCTTCCCTACTTATTCGGCCCCTAGGGCTCATTTTCCGTTCTTCTACATATTAATACATATCTAGATTCAATATCATTTCTGAACTTATAACATTTAACTAATTTAAATCCTTATTAACTTGTCATGGGCTAAGAATGGACACATAAATCCATCCAACACAGCGATATGATTCAATTAGTCATAATCAACTATTAATTTATTTTATAACTCTTCTATTATTTCCCTCCACCTCTCTATTCCATATCCTATATGTACATGTATTTATAAAGGAATCTTTGGCCTTTAGTAAGGCATGCTTACATGTAAGATTAATTATTCTTTTACTACTTACACATACTTTTAACAAATTTGTCTTCTTGAACAACAATTACTAAATTATTTATATATTAGCCTATAGAATTCGAAATTAAGATTCTTTGTTTTTATTTTAAAACTAGATTCAATGAAAATTTTACCGTAAAAATTTCAAAATTTCTACTTAAGCCAATTAATACATTTTTTTCCAAATATTCCCCTATTTTGCTGCTAGGCAACTCTGACAATTATTTACTAAAAAGTAAATATCATTCAGTACAAGTCTTGTATTATGCATCCGTTTGTTTCCATTGAGAATAGACTCATTAAGATTTTAAAAATACAAATTTAATCTCCTAAACATTTTTGTACAATTTATAATTATTTTTTAAAATTAGAACAGGAAAACCCGAAATCATTCTGAACTTGTCTCATAAAAAATATTAAATCTAATAATATACAATTCCATTTCTTGCACCATTGCTTTAATAAAAAACTAGACTCAATAAGCTTTAATTTTATGTTTTATTCAACCTATAGCTCGATTTCTATAATTTTTGGTGAATTTCCAAATTTGTACTACCATTGCTGTCCATAAAGTGTTCAGTGAAACATTTGACTCCTCCATGATTTGAGTCAGTTAGTTCTTTTCATTTTATTATACAACATAATACATTCCAACCAAATTTAATGTCAATTCATATAATCACTAAGTTACACAAATTTACATTTCTGTTCAAATTAGTCTTTTAGTTCGATAATCAATTTCAAACATAACATTCTAAATTTAAATAATCATTTTCAATTTACCTCGATATCTTACTATGCAAAACAGAATATGTAACACCCTAAACCCATATCTGTCGTCAGATTAAGGTTATAGAGCTTTACTGTACAAACGGGAAACATTAACATACATTTCATACATCATTGAAAACATATAATAATACATTCATTCTTGTACATATTGTCCCTAAATCGAGCCATTGAGGCCTTAGATATACCATGGAAATAATTCGGGACTAACTTGAAAATATTTGGAAAGTTCAAGAAAAAGTTTGAAAAATTTTTCTGTAGGGGTCACACGGCTGTGTGCTTCACATGGCTGAGGCATACGCTCATGTCTCAGGTCGTGTAACAATCAAATTAGGGACACACGGTCGTGTCCCATCCTGTGTCCTCACCAGTGTAACACTCTCAGTAGGGTCACACAGCCAAGTAACACGCCCGTGTGTCAGGCCGTGTAACTCTCAAAATAGCTCCATATGCCTGTGTGCTAGGCCATGTGTTAGGCCGTGTAACTGCCTGACTTACATGGGACACACGACCATATCGCCAGGCCATGTGTCATACACAGCTGAGTCACACGCCCGTGTTTCAGGCCATGTGGACATGTTTTTGCCCAAAATAAGGCAATTTCCAACACCAACTCATGCATGACTCTTACGGTGAATTGTGCACCTATTCAAGGCAACTAACCCTAACAAAACATACATATAAATACCAATTCAAGAGTTCTAATTCAACTATCAATATGCCATTCAAGGCACCTCAATCACCAAAACCTACCTAAGCATGCATATTTTACCACTTATCATTCATCATCTACTAATTTCAAGAACTTACTAAACATATAACATAAGGTAGCCCAATGACACAAACGATCAAATGATACTAATAACCATTCTCATTCATTATCAAAAGTGACCAAAGGTACTTTCTAAAACAAACTTTACAACCTATTATGCATACATGACACTAAAACATAAACACATTTAGTTATTATTTACATATTCATCAAACACCACATTTAAACACATCCTAAATACATTTCAACCACATAAGTTTCTACATGCCACTACCCTAATAGATACAAAAACTACCAATATCGATGGATAGTGTGAACTAAAGGTTTGATCCATCCAAAATGTCAGCAACAACTATCTACAAAACAATCCCCAAGAACGAATAAGCTTATAGAGCTTAGTAGGAACATAGTATATCATTTAATCTAACAATGAATTTGATACGATTCAGAATTACCCAAGTCTAAACAGGGTACCCAAGTGCATTTAAGGGTACCAAAGTATAAATAGGGGTACGTATATGTAATTCAGGGGTACTAAAGTACAAATAGAGGCACGTATGTGCAATTTAGGGCTAACGAAGTACAAACAGGGGCACGCATGTGCAATTCAGGGGTATCGAAGAACAAACAGGGGCACATAAGTGCGATTCAAGGGTACCAAAGTACAAATAGGGGCACATATGTGCAATTTAACAATATTCTTCTAAATTCATAATAATTAAAGCATCATAATATAAGTACACAAATAAAAATTCATGTACATATTAAAACACTACGAACTTACCTGGACTACTAGGACATAGCACGAAGTCGAACAAATCCGAGACTTTAGCTTTTCCCTTATTTAAATCCGTACACGGTCTATCTTAATCTAAATAGAAAAATTCAATCCATTTAATATCTCTATTATTCAATTCAATCCATATTTCATAATTATGAAAAATTATTATTTTACCCCTAACATTTTAACTTCTTTACAATTTAGTCTTTAAGTTTATAAATTGAAACCTAAACAATTTCATCATTTTCTCAAGCTAGGCAATTTCTCTAGGGATCTAAAACAATCCATACAAACCATCATTTCAAAAATTTACCATGAAATTTTATCATTTTTACAAATAAGCCCCTAAATATAAATGTTCATAAAAAATCACATTACAAAACTTGTTTATTTATCAATAAGGACTCATAATCTACCATTATACATCAAGAATCACACAAGAGTATTCATGGTACAACCCTAAATCATTAATAGTTTTGTAAATTAATCCCCGAGTTTGCTAGGTTAAGCTACAACGATCTCAAAAACATAAAAATTATTAAAAATGGGGCTCAGAAACACTTACATGCACCCCCTAAGCTTGTCGAACCAAGAAACCCTAAAAATAGATTCCTCTCCTTAAAATTTCAGTGGTAAAAGCATTTGGAGAAGATTAGCATATTTTGTTTTATTTAATTTTAACCTTATTTACTCATTTACCTTCTTAACCTTTAAAAACATTCAAAATTTCAAATAAACCTTTCCATGGATATCCACTAACTACAAAAATGGTCTAATTACCATCCAAGTCCTCTCACATTAAAATTTCATTTCCATTTGACCTTTTTAACTAATAGAACACTACTTTTATACTTTTTACGATTTAGTCCTTTTCACTTAATTAATCATGCAAATGTCAAAATTTCTTAACAAAATTTTTATACAATCATACTAAATTTACTCGTTAGATTTGTGGTCCTGAAACCACTGTTCTGATTTCACTAAAAATGGGCCATTATAACTATCCCCCCTAAAAGAATTTTCGTCCCCGAAAATCTTACCAGAAAATAAGTTTAGGTATTGCACTTTCATAGCTTCTTCCAGTTCCCAAGTGGCCTCTTGTATTCTGTGTCATTGCAAGAGAACTTTCACTAAAGTTATACTTTTATTTCCCAATTCTTTAACTTCCCGAGCTAGATTTCTGACCGGTTCTTCACTATACGCCATATCTGGCTATATCTCAACATCAACAGTTGAAATCATGTTTGAAGGATCTGATCAATACCGTCGTAACATTGATACATGTAATACATTGTGAATCTTTTCTAACTCTAACGGCAAAGCTAACCGATAAACTACTGGCCCAATTCTCTCAATGATTTCGTACGACCCAATAAACCGCGGACTAAGCTTTCCTTTTCGACCGAACTGAAGAACTTTCTTCCAAGGCAATACTTTCAGAAATACTTTGTGGCTGACTTGAAATTCAATATCTTTTCTTTTCAAATTTTCATAAGATTTCTGTTGATCCGAAGCCACTTTCAAACTGTCACGTGTCATTTTGACTTTTTGTTCAGTTTCTCTAACCAAATCAACACCGAATACCTTTTTCTCACTGAGCTCAATCTAGTATAACAAAGTTTGACACTTTCGACCATACAAAGCTTCGTACGGTGCCATTTTAATACTTGTTTGATAGCTATTGTTGTATGCAAATTCAATCAACGGTAGAAATCTCTCCCAGTTACCTTCAGATTCTAAAACACAACATTGAAGCATATCCTCGGGTTTCCGAATTACTCGCTCAGACTGACCAATGGTCTATGGATGAAACACTATACTAAAATACAATCGAGTACCTAGAGCTTCGTGTAACTTGCTCCAGAATGGAGACGTAAACTGTAGATCTCTATTAGAGAAAATAGAAATTGGCACACAATGCAATCTAAGAATCTCAGCAACATACAAATCTGCCAATCTCTCAAGAAAAAAAATCCATACACATTGGAATGAAATGCGCCGATTTCATCAAACGATCTACATTGACCTACACAACATCTTTCTTTCTTGAATTTAACATATTTTTGAAGTAGTCTCCTCAACGGTGTAGCAATCATCGAAAATCCCTTAACGAATTTTCGATAATATCTAACTAAACCCAAGAAACTTCTGACTTCAGATACATTTCTCCAAGATTTCCAATCTACCACAGTTGAGATCTTACTCAGATCAACTCTAATAACGTCTGCTGATACGATATGTCCCAAAAAACCCGACTTCTTGGAGCTAGAACTAACATTTGTTGAAATTAGTGAACAGTTGTTTTTCACGTATAGTTTGCAAAACAATTCTCAAATACTGTGCAAGCTCTGTCTCGTCTCATGAATAGGTCAGAATGTCATCAATGAATACAACCACAAATATGTCTAAGTACAGTTTGAAAATTCTATTCATCATGTAACGCCCTAAAATTTCTAATTTTGTTATTGTGAAAATATGATACAAATATCTATCAGCGTTAGTGGTTATGTGTTCAGGGAGTGTTTGGGAGGTCCCAAGTTCAAGCCTTCACTTGGGCAAATTTTGGTATTTTGAATTAATTAGGCCTTACTTTTGTTTAGTAGGCTTTTATTTGATTGTTGGGTAAATTACATCAGAATGGGCCTACTGGTCTGGTGGTTAAATGGTGTGTTATTATGGTGGAGGTCCTGTGTTCGAATCCCAATGCAGGCAGGGGCTTTTATTTTGCTCACATTTTGGGATAGAGTTGTGTAATAGGGGGATTTTGAGTAGTGGATGTGTAGTGGGAATTAGGGTAGAAGATTAAGGGATTTTGGGGGTTATTAGGATTTTATTTTATTTTTTCCCATAACTGAATTTTGACTCTCTTTTCCAAAAAAAATTCTGCATTCTATTATTCTCCTTCTCCTCTTACCGAAATTCTTTGAGTTTTTCCATCTTTCTCTTCTTTTTCTTCTTTTTGAGTCTAGTTAATCATAAAAGAAACGGTGTAGGTAACAAATTGTAAATTATGAGGTATAATAAACTTTGTGAGACAAGGCCAGATTGAATTCGGGGTCCCCTAGTCTGACTTTGGAAACTCATCAAAAAGTGGAGAAAAATAATTAGGGGTTAAAATTTACATGTTTAAATTATTAATGAGTCTATTTTTAATAGAAACAAATGGAAACAGCATCCAAAGTTTTTACTAAGAGATAATGAATTTTTAAAAAGAAGGGATGAAGCTGTCAAATAACAGAACAGGGGTAAGTTTTAAGATTTTACTGTACTTATTGGCTGGACTAAAAATTCTAAAAATTTTATGGTAGAAAGGTATTTGAGTCTAGTTTCAAAGACATCAAGCAGATCTTAATTCGGAATTTCGGAGCTCAAGATATAAAAAATTTAGTAACAGTGACTCAAGTAGACAGCTTTGAAGGAACATATAAGTAAACAGTGAAGACATATATGAATAATTAACTAGCACAGATTACGTTAAGAATGGATCACATGGCCAAGGCCAATTTGGGCCGAGTGGGCCACATGGGCTTGTGAGCCCATTTTTTTGAAAAGTTATGTAAGGTTGCATGGGTCGCCCAAGTTGACTGTAGACCTACAGTAGGGTTGGTAAGCTTTACTTAGACCCTATATGTGTGTTCTGTTTGTCGAATTTCTATACCGAGCATGACTTATGATATCTGAATGTATGTACTAATAATTGCATAATGGCATGACATATTTTGTATGTTGTATTGCATCGGGGTGGGTTAATGATATTTGGAGGAAGTGTCTGAAAGGCTATTAAGCCTTTTATCTGGCAGCTCAACTGCAACCTTCTGATTATGTGCCGTATTTCTGTACAACATGGTGTGTAGGGATGGGTGGGTTGATTTAATCCCCCCATGGTGTGTAGGGTTGAACGGAGATGGTGTGTAGAGGCTAGTGGGTAGGATTCTGATTTACTGTATTTGAATTCTGTATCAGATATGGGCCAAGTTCCTAATGTATTTCTCAGACTGTATCTGAATAGGCTAAGGCCCAAATTGATTTTGTGATGGGCATGGGGCCCAGACTGTATCTAACTTAATTCTGTTGATTATCTGTATGCATGTTTTCTGTGGGGATTACACATTGAGTTTGTGAAAACTCACCCTTTCTCTATTTAATCTATACAGGTAATCCCCAGACTTGATGGGTCGGTGCAGCAGAGGACTTGACGGTGGCCACCCGTAAATATTAGACTTTTTTTCGTTACTGCTTAGAATTTATTACTTATTTGGGTTTTTTTATGTATCTTCTGGACTATGGACTGGTTGGCTTTATAGTTGAGAATTCATACTATTTTTTATGGATTTTTTTAAAACTACAAATCCACAAAACATGAATTTTTTTTTCTAAACACTAAGGTTTTTTGTAAATAGAAACGATTTTCCCTAAATAAAGCAAATCAACTTATTTTTTTCGAATTAAATAAAAGCTAACTTACTGTAATGATTTTTAAACTCGACAATCTTGTCTTCAAATCCCTTTCCATGTGACATCACCAGATTCAGCCATAACGTCTAGGTCAGGTTTGGGGTCTTACATTTAGTGGTATGAGAGCCAGGTTACAATTAATGTTACATTTGGGTTTTAAAACTTGGTTTTAAAGAGATGATTTTTAAATGGTTTGAAATATTTTTGACTGAGTAT
>CM025150.1:24416680-24430602 GCA_013467495.1 Gossypium gossypioides
AATTTATTACTTATTTAGGGTTTTTGATGTATCTTCTAGACTATGGACTGGTTGGCTTTAAATTTGGGAGTTTATACGATTTTTTATGGATTTTTTTAAAACTACAACTCCACAAAACACGGTTTCTTTCTAAAAACTAAGGTTTTTCGTAAATGGAAATGATTTTCCCTAAATTAATTGGTTATAAAAGCTTCCACTAAGAGACAAGTTTTAAAGCAAATCAGCTAGTTCTTTTTTTTTCGAATTAAATAAAAGCTAACTTACTATAACGGTTTTTAAACTCGACAATCTTGTCTTCAAATCCCTTTCTATGTGACATCGCCAGATTCGGCCATAACATTTAGGCCGGGTTTGGGGTGTTACACATCAAGTCCATAAATACAGCAAGTGCATTAGTCAAATCGAATGGCATCACAAGAAACTCTTGATGTGCGTAGGTGGTACTGAATGCAATTTTCGACACATCAAAGTCTTTAACCCGTAGCTGATAATAACTAGAAAGAAGATCGATCTTTGAGAATACTGTCACACCTTTTAACTGATCAAGCAAATCATTGATACATGGCAATGGATACTTGTTCTTGATCATGACTTTGTTAAGCAACACAAGAGCACCCCCAAAGATAGTCACATTGATCCATCTTTTTTCTTAACAAACAACACAAGAGCACCCCCAAAGATAAAAACTAAGCTGAGCAAAGCCCTTATCTGTCAACTCTTGCAACTGTGCTTTCAACTCTTTCAATTCTGTAGATTCAATTTTATATAGAGGTATTGATATCAGAGATGTTCCCAACATCAATTCTATAGCAAAGTCAACCTCTCTGGTTAGCGGTAACCCTAGTAATTTCTCTAGAAACACATCTGGGAACTCACACACAATTAGAACCGATTTTAATTTCAATTCTAAAAACCTAGAATCAACTATATAAGTGAGATATGCTTCATAACCCTTTTTATCATATTTATGTGCCATCATAGCTGAGATAATTTTAGATGTACCATTCAATCTATCTAACTCAATTCGAATCCGTTTACCATTTTGACATTTTAACACTATATGCTTTCTTCTATAATTCACAACAGCATTGTGCAGAGTCAACTAGTCCATACCCAGAATCACATCAATCTCGTTAAAGGGTAATAAAATTAAACTAGCGGGAAAATCGTAATTTTAAAGGGTAATAAAATTCACAACAGCATTGTGCAGAGTCAACTAGTCCATACCCAGAATCACATCAATCGTAACCCCTAAATTTTAGTGGACATGATCTACATAATTGATCAACTAGAACACACGAACCCAGGGGATTTGTAACTTGACAATATTTTCAGTGAACTCAACATGTAATTTCTTTCTGTCTACTAATGTAGTGCATATATACAAATGAGTTGATCCAAGATCAATCAATGCATATACATTAATATCAAAGAAAGAAAAAGTACCCGCAATAACATCTAGAGCAGTAGCTTCCTCTCGAGCTCGGATTGCATAGGCTCTAGCTGGTGTTCTTAAATAGGTTCCAGATCGCGTACCTTTATGAGAAGTTGCTTAAGGCTTGTTTGATTGGTTACCAAAATCATTTTGCTTCTTCGAACAATTACGAAGAAAATGGTCAGTAGACCCACAATGGAAGCAAGCTCCAGATTTTGATTGACACTCAACAAAATACCTTTTATTACATTCGCCACAAACAGGGACGGTTCTCTCAACATTTCTTACATTTCCAACACTAGCCGTTGGAGAATTAATTGACTTGAAATTTTTTTGCCTGAGTTTCTCTCTACCAGTTAAGTCTGAAGGGGCAGCTGATTGACTTGTGTCATTTCTAAATTTCTTTGATTAAGAAGTTTGAGCAAGCTTGAATGACCCCATTTTGTTATAGTCTCAAAATTTTGAATCTGACTGTTGTTTGCTTTTACAAATTTCAACTTTCTGAGCCTACTCTGAAAGTTCTACAAATTTCCATCGCTTTAATTTTGCTACAGACTTACGAATATCATCATTCAACCCATCTTCAAATATATTACACATTTCCTCCTCATTTGATACAACATTACGAGCATACTTGTTTAATTGCACAAATTCACGTTCATACTCAGCTACAGACCGATTTCTTTATTTTAACTTGAGGATATCTTATTTTTCCTGTCAACAAACAGCCGGCAAATATCTTCTTAAATTTAGTTTGAAAGAAGTCCCAATTAATGCGATCATTTGATGTCATCATGCTCAATGTATCCCACGATAAATATTCTTCATCTTTCAGTAACGATATCGCACACCTCAAACAATCTTTGGGAGTGCACATCATTTCTGCAAAAGCTCTCTTTGTATTCATTAGCCAATACTCGGCTTTTGAAGGATCATCATCGACCTTACCTCTAAATTCTTTCGGTCCACATTTTCAAATTTTATCTATTGATACTCGGGTAACTGTCACAAGTACAAGGTTTAGAGTATCCAGGGGTACTGGAGGAGGTACAACAGGGGGTGGAGGTGGCGGAGTTGCAAGATTTGCATTCGCAAAGCCAATATTTCTAACATACAAATCAATTCTTCGTACAATCCATTCAAACCTCCATAAAGCCAATATTTCTCACCAATTACTGTATTCATTTAAACGTCTTATCGGAGGTCAAGGTGTAATAAAAATCATCATTCTCCGATCTCAAACATGCTTCAATTCATCCAAAATTTCAGTCCTTCCAACTTAGATTACATATCAATATCATTAAGGGATATTTTAAATCTCTTGTTATAAAAGCTATAAGTTTTACTTGTACAACGCTGTTTGGGTAGCATAAATTAAACACACTAAACAATTGAATAAATGTTGGAAACGTTTATACACCGGCTGTTTCGGACAACTTGGACAACTGAATTATCCATGAAATTTAATTGTGCACTTTTACACACAGCTTGTCCAAATCGGACAACATTTAACATGGCAAATAAGGCATAAAATTCAACTTATATCCCACCTTCAAGCTGTTTAAAAATTAACAGCATTTAATGCAATTTTTAACCTCTTTCACAATTTAATCCTTATACCTTAATTAATCACTAGTTCGGCAAAATTAGCTATTCAAAATCCATTTCACCTACATAATAACTCTGTAAATATTTAATAAAAATATTTACAGGCTCGATTTAGAGAAATGAGGTCCCGATACCTCATTTTCCATCATCATTGGCTTTAGGTCATTACATTTGTACCATGATTAATTATCAATTCACTAAAATTTCTAAACCAAAATTCAATATAATACAAAATAAACTCATAAATATTAAATAATAATATTTACAGACTCCTTCGTCAAAAATGGAGTTTCAAAACCACTATTTTTTAACTCCACTAAAAATTGGGTGTTACACTGTAAATATTTAATAATATTTACGGGCTCGATTTACGAAAATAGAGTCCTAAAACTTTATTTTTCTAACACCACTGACTTTCGGGTTGTTACATAATTGAACCTAGTAAAAGAGAGCCCAACTCCTCACACGTGGAATGCATGGGATGACAAACCTTAGTATTCCTATCTAAGTTTCCGCCCTTCTCCCTAAATAATAGGGAGTTGGATTTTTTTCTATCAAATTAATAGTATTTGAATTATTTGTATTCTACTACTTTAACTAGGATTACACAAACTCTCTCTATAAATAGATGACACTGGTAGGTATCAAAATACACAAATAGAAAGATATAACTAAAAGTTTCTCTAAAGTTTTCAATATTGCTATTCTGAAAATAAGTAGTGAATTTTTATTTTAAGAATAAATTATATTTTTTGGAAATTGCAATTCTACTAGTTTCTATTTGAGAGGTTTACTTTCCAACTGAAAGTAAAGAAAATATTTATGGTTCTGCGTTGGATTTGATTTGTTCGAGCTCCCACTCGAAATAGTTCATGTTTCGAGAATAACGGAAAAGATCATTTGGTTGAAAGCTAGGAACAAGAAAGATCTGTCTATCCGAAAACACAAGTACGAATTCAGTTTAGGGCTTTCTAACACCTTAAACTCGACCTAAATCATAGGTCTAAATGTAAGGTGTTCTATCAAACCGAATGGCTTAACTGGATTTAATCACAGACTTTAATGAATCAAAATATTAAGATTTTAAATAATACAAAAACTTGTACACAATGTATGGGCAATCATTTCAACTCTAATTCCACCATTTATTTACAATTTAAGGTTCTACATTCGAATACAAGCCAAATTTACATTAAACCCCGAGGCAATGCCTTTATGGGTGCCCCACTATATACGCGAACAGCTACAATTCGCCACTTATCTTAGCACAATTTGGCTCGATCCCTCCTTTTTGAGGCCCATACCCTCATCTAATCCAATATCAAGCAACATCTTTGTAAGTTTAAAATAACCAAGTGAGATATGTGCATAAGTTATATATCAGCAGGCTTTTAAGAAAAAAAAGTGTCAGCTTAAAGTCAACTACCTGGTTTTTATGGAAGAAAATTTGACAACTCAGTTGGAAAGACCAACGCCTTACCCGGAGCCATTCTTTGGTGGCCGAGATCCCCAACACTTGTATTTATTTCTCCGAACTAGAGATACTCAACGTTTTCCAATCTCTGCTGAATCATGAGTCTCCGCCATTACATGATAACCATTCCACATTCTCTTCTCAGAATTAGTAAGCTTAAAATGTATTCTCTATCTTTCCTTTAAAAAGGGGTTTCTTTTGTCCTACAACTCCAGCCTAGCGTACACTATCAAGTTTGCTTCCTTTTTACAAGGTGTTGAATGACCCTTGCCTTTTACTAGCTTTGGCAAACTCTATTAGTAATGCATCTTAGGGTTGGCTATTTTTTTTCTAGATTTTTCGGTGGGCCTCCCAGACCTCGCATTACTATTTAGCCGACCAATCATGTAGCCAAGTTCCACACTCCTTCAATTGTGTGGATCTGCGCCTCCCTTGGTAGTCTTGGGCTGATCCTAATAGGTATCCTTTCAGATCTTATGAGCCTCTTCCTTTTTTTACCTTTATTAGTTTGAGACATTTTCTGAACCACTTTGCTTATGTCATTGACGATATTTTAATGGTATACCGATTTACAGATTTTCCCAGCATAATCTTCTATTTACCATCTTTCCAGACTACCCCGTATTTACTGTCCCGATGAACTACCCCATGTTTACTATCCTAACGGACTATCTATGATTTCGTAACCTCTTTCAGCTATGGTCTTAGACAATATAACCCTGTGTTTATTATCCCAACGGATTATGAAAGGATACCAGAGCATATTTCAGCTATGGTCTTAATCCTATTTACCATTCTGGTGCAGTTTCATATGATGGCATAGCATCTTTCAGCTATGGTCTTACTCATTTTTGTTATGATTCCTATGGTGTTACTCATTTTAAACGTATAGCCTTCGATCGGACTCATGGCCTATACATGATATTTATATTTACTTCTCTCGTTGCATTCCATCCATTCCTCTATTTCACCATTCCTATACATTGATGCTCAAACACCACAGTGTCCCCTTCTCAAGGCCCAAAGCTTTGCACATCACGGTTTGCATTCCGTAATACCATATGGCGGTATCTAACACAATCTCCCTTTTCCCAATCCTAACTTCATCTAACCCATTGATATTTCCCACTGTCTCAATCGTACGATACACACATTTCACTTACATACTAGCCTGGAGTACCCTATCTATTAAAACATGTAACCATAACTATTTTATGCACATTGAACTACCTTGGGAAGACACCCCTATACCATGCAGTCCTAACCATGTATGGCATATACACTTAGTAGATGTCATTCATTATTCCAAAAAATGAGTATTGAAACTCACTTTACTTCATTTTCCTTAACAGCTTAGCTTCTCCAACGCTAGAGCCTCCTTCGTCCTGGCAACTTAGCATGACAATCATTTACTAGTTGAACTAGTAGTGGTCAGTTCTTAGAAACCCATAATTTGAGATTATGTGAAAGCTTTGAAAGTTTTATTCTTCCTATTTCTTCAACCCATAAGCACCGAGAGAGATAAGGAAACTTAAGGCATAAACTCACACATCTGCTACTATGTTTATAATGTAAACCAAGACTAAAATTCTCACTCTTCTTCATGGTTGATTATATTTGATAAGATGTGACATTTTTGTTATAACATGCATGTTTAGGTGAATGTATGTGAATGAATGGATGATAAATGAATTTTTTCAAAATTGTGATTCCTAGAAATTTGTATGTAATTTATAATTATCTTGGGCATGTATATTTTAGATCGTGGACTATTATTTCCATGTAGGGTTTATTTTATTATTTTAGAATAAAATATGTGTGTCAAAAATAGACATAAGAATTTTGTAATCTAAATCTTTCTAAAAAAACTTGAGAATTGAGATAATGCAATCTCAACCCAACCAAACCCACAATAGATTGACGGTGGTCCGACAACAAGAGGCTACTGGTGGTCAGATGGTGGCCGAAAGAGGTCTGAAAGTGGTCAGCGGTGACCTGATGGTGACCCAACAGTGACGATGACACGAAAATAGAGGTAAAAAGACGGTGATGATAGAAATGTGAATTGGTTCCACAGCAGAAGTCTATGGTGGTAAAATTGAAGACCCAAAGTATGCTTTGGGATCAATTTTGTAATTTTGCATTTGTTTTTCTAGAATGGAATCGTGGAAACTTTGGCTGGTTAGAGTCAATTAATTTTTATGATTTTATATTTATGAGATAAGCATTATAATATTTTATAACTGTGAATGTATGTTCATGCATACATAAGATAAGCATGCCATATAGATTAAGGTAGAATATGACATGTACTTGTTATGCATAATTGATCATACATGATTGAAATCGAAAATTAAAAACCTAGCATGTTTTTAAAATATTGAGTGGGAGAAGGTCCCTAAACAAGAGCTACAGCCTGCATCAATGTTCTCTAGTGATGGCGTGAAACCTGCCTTCCCCAAGGTAGACGTTGTCATGTGGATTTCACTGAGGAGACTTCTTGAAAGTAAGCAAAATTTTCTTAAAATCATATGATAGTTGGATTGGCCCCTATGGTAGGTATTATCATGTGATACGTTATGAAATTCTATTTTCAAAAAGGCCAACTAGTCATTGCATGCTACTTTGTGAGCTTGTCCCAAGATGACTCATTTGTGGTGCCTGATGCAATAGGTGTTGAGTTGATGGATATACACTCAAGATCATCTAGTTAAGTAACTTCCCAAGAAGCTATAATTAAGTTATAATGATGGCCAAATCTTACATGATTATTAGTACGTGTGAATGCCTAAGGAATTAGGCTCATGTACTAATTGGATGGAAATACATGTTCTTACTAGTTGATCATGATCACCTCTAGGTGGCTTGATTCAATGGGTGTAGGAATTATCGTTGCAACGGCTTACAAATGTTTTCAAGGTTTAATGTAAGACGCATGCATTATCTTAATGCATATCATAATGTTATCAAACATTTTCAAACTTTTTTATAATACAAAGATATTAATATATAAATGTTCTATTTTCAGTTCAATAATGACACCAACTCTCTTATTGAACATACTCACTGAAAACAAATTGAACGGAAATAAGTATAAGGAATGAAAAAGAAACCCAATAATTGTCTTGAGCTGTGAAAAACTTAAAATAGCTCTTGATGGTAAGTGCCCACTGGCCACTCAAGCTGAGGCTAGAAAATGTTGAGGAGAGTCTGATGAGATAGGTCGTTGGTATATGCTGGAAAACGTGATTAGTACTTTGTCTAAGCAACTAGAGAGCTGTAAGACTGCTAAAGAGATTCTAGATAAGCTAGAAGACATATTCGGAAGACAAACTGCCTTGGCTCGATAGTCTTCTATAACTAGCTTGATTGAAGCCTAGCAAAAGCCCGGGACATCGGTCAAAGACCATATGATCACTCTTAGGGGCTACTTTGCCGAGGTTGTGGACAATGAGGCCAATCAGGACTAGAACACCAAAATTGAGATGGTGTTCAAAATCTTATTAAAGGATTTTGTTGGTTTCAGGCAAGATATAACGTTGGCAACAAAATCCTGACACTTACACAAATCATGAAGGAGTTACAATCCTATGAGTTGATGTTGAACGTCGGTCAACTGGTTCGAAGAGTAAAAGTGAATATAATGATCGTTTTGTCCTCAAAATAGAAGGGAAATCGCACTGAATTAAGGCAAGGATAAGGTTTCTAGCCATCAGAAGTGGAAAGGAAGAGAACTAGAAAGCTTGAAGACTGATCTAAGTCTAAATGCTTCTTCTGTAGCAAGAAAGAGCACTACAAGGCAAACTGTATAGAGTGGAAGGAATAACTAGCTACCAAAGGAAAATGTATAAAACTCTTGATAATAGAAACTTATTTAGTGGAAGACTCAATAAACCACTGGGTCATTGATTTGAGAGCCAGTAATCATGTTTGTGTTTCTTTACAGGGTTTCAAGGAGATAAAAGATCTTAGAGATAAAAGCTTATCATTGTGGACAACGAACCAGACAAGTGTGATAGCTAAAGTAGTGGTAGATGTACATCTTAATTTAGAGAATTTTAGAAGGATTATTTTAAGAGACATTTTCTATATATCAAGTTTCAAAAGAAATTTAATATTCGTTACATGTTTATATAAAAACGAATTCACCGTGACTTTTAAAAACAGAATTGCAATATTTAAAAATCACAATCTATAATGGATGGATGTCAAATAATCTCTATTTTATCAAACCAAAGATGTACACACTGCTTGAGACTGAAGTACCAAATAAAAGACTTAAAACTTCTCACTCTAATAAGGCGTACCTTTGGCATTTGAGACTTGGTCATATTAACCGAGAAAGAATCACTAGACCTGTGAAAGATGTCATCTTAAGCTCACTTAAAGAAGTTGATCTTCCATAATGTGAATTTTGCTTGAAAGGTAAGATGACTAAGAGATATTTTATGCAAAAGAAACAACGACCAAAAAACCCCTAGAACTTGTGCACATTGACGTATGTGGCCCCATGAGCGTTAGTGCAAGAAGTGGTTACGAGTATTATGTATCCTTTATTAATGACTATTTTAGATATAGGTATGTGGAACCTCCCAAACCTAACCTAGACATTATGATCAAATCGTGAAGGAAATATTGGACACCTTAGTGTCGAACCTACCCTAACGATAGTTAAAAACCTTCAAGTACTGCCTTTTATAAAATCGTGGTTTCTATTGTTAGATTTGGAGAAATGTTAATTTCCTTAGTCCAACCATCTTTAGGTTGAATTAGTGAATTAGGTGAATTTTTATAAAACCAAACTACCAACGTTGCCTTCGAAAAACCATTTGTTATCTGCGTAGCAGCGAAAATGTACCATTACTAGTCAAATTATTAATTGAGCCATATATCATGCATAGTCCATTTCAACTTATTTATAAAAACCGTGTACCTGTACCAAATATGACTGTCATGCATGAATGAAAAACCCCAAAATCACGAACAGTCCCAAACCACAATTTAAAGGAACATTACAATCCAAAATCGAATAATAATAAAATAACCTAAAAATATTATTAAATTAAAATAATATGACGAAGTAAAGTCCGAAGTCTGTCGTACGTCCGCATGCCAATTCCGATCTTAATTTTGATCATTTCCTAAGAAGTTAGGGTAATGGGGTGAGCTTAACAAGCTCAGTGTGAGACTAAACAAGCAAGTATTAAGCCTCCATACAATCAATTTCATAGAGGTACCCATAGCACAATCAAACATTATTAATAATAATTTCAAATGCACATGATTGTGAATAATGCACATGTGGGATCCTACCCATACCATCCACTACACACCACGAGTTCCCTAGAACCCGACTGCGAAACTCCAACATATGTGAGCAAAGCTTGATATGGTAAAATCACCAATAATCAATAATGCAGTGAAACTGCTAAATAAATAATGTGATATAATCGCCAATCCCCTCGCTACTCCAAATGTAGTACACTGACTACAAATATATGCGGGCTTAATATGTCGCTGGTACTCTACGGAACTCCTCCGTCAACAACAAAATCTCATCCCAATGCGCATGCAATATGTCATACAAATTCATCCATAATCATATTTCAATACTTTTCACATTTATTCGACATGTTCAACAGGTCCTCAATCACATACTTTCAGTAAAAGGAAGCAGTGTTCCAATTTTCGAATTACCATTAAGATGGTATCTATCAATATCATTCAATTCAAATGCTTGACAAATTTCATTATACACCAATAGCAACCTTATGTATATATATCATAGTAAATATTTCATGCCTTTAAATCATGCGTAAACGTAATATCTCAACATTTCATACCATTCAATCAACCATTCTCATATCTCATAATATAATTATGCATAACAATTTCAATACACATTCATATAGTCAAACTAGTAAATTTGCCAACAAATCAATCTTTTAAGGCTTGAAACGTACTTGGTTCGACAACTCACAAAACTAATATTTTGGCTATTAAGTCAAACCAATCAAAAAGCTAATTTTTCAAATATAACATGAAATTTATCATTATCAAACAAATATTACAAGTTTAGGACCCACACCTTATTTTTCGCTTTCTCGCAGCACCCTAATGAATCTTTCAATTTTCCTTAATAAACCTTTCTATGATCCTAAACCGCACGTACGATCGTTCTTCGACTTTACGGTTGATTCGGGGCATTTGGGTCAGCACCTAATTTAATAAAATACTGGAAAGTAAGTATATAATAATGATTAAATTCCTTCATTTAATCAATCCATAACCTTTACCCTACAACTATGTCGAACCAACAATTAATTTTACACTTAACTGCACTTACGCTTCCCGATTTGTGAGTTTCGAATGCCCAAACAATCAAGAACGTTTCTCCCTAATTGACATAGGTTTAATAGCTAATTATGAGGGTTCAAGAACTCAAATTATTTTTGGAATTAAATGGGCAAGATTCAAGAAAAAAATTTCCCCCTATTCTACACATATGCGCACGCACCACCACTCATGGTGGTTGAAATTGGGACTGAATTTTAAAATGGTTTGGGACCTCATTAAAATCTAAAAAAATATCTTTACAAAAATTTAAAATCACCCAAATTCCATATCTAGAAATTTTGGTTTTTAATTGACAATATTAACCAAGAAATTGAACAGAAAAGAGATTGTACTCAAGCTAGTTGAGAGAAACGACAATGGCACCTTCTTGGCAATGTTTGGGATTGATTTTGGAGTTAAATATTTTAGATTTAGGGCTAATTGATTTGGGGAAAATTTGCAACAATATAGTAAAGGAGATGGTGCACAATCTTGATGCAAAAAGAAGAAGAAGAAGATGGTAAAAGAGGAGGTGTAGGCAACAGCAACAATGGAAGAAAAAGGGAAAAGAAAAAAATAACGATGAAGAGAGGGAGAAGGGGTTAGGGATGGCTAAGGTAGAAGAAAAAGGAATTCAAAGGCAGATGTAGAAGAAAAAGGAATTCAAAGGCTGATTATTTCGATAAAAAAAATTTATTTATACCTAGGTTTACTAGGCTTGGACAACAACATATAAAAAAAACAAAGGAATTTGCAAAAATCAATTGATTTTGTAAGAATTGAGACTTGAACTTGGGACCTCTAGCTAAGTTTCATGCTTTCACCTTAAATAACTAACCATTTTCTCAATTCCCTATTTTTGATATATATCTACATTTTTATGGAGCTAAATTTTAGATGTTATAGTATGCCTACCTGATGCACCGCAAGAGTGAAACCTTTGATTCAAAGAGTTTCGTGTAGAAGTAGAGAAACAACTAGGTTTATCCATAAAGGCACTTCAGTCTGATCGAGGTGCGGAATATTTATCTGACGACTTCTTAGGGTATCTCATAGAGAATGAGATTCTATCTCAGTTAACCGTGCCGAGCACTCCAGAACAGAATTGCGTGGCAGATAGAAGAAATTGAACCTTGTTAGACATGGTACGTTCGATGTTAAGTTATTCAAAGCTGTCAATCTCTTTTTGAGGATATGTTGTACAAACGGCTTACTATATTCTGAATGTGTGCTAACTAAGGCAGCATCAAAAACCTCAAATGAATTGTGGCATGGAAGGAAGCCAAATCTTAATCATTTTTGGATTTCTATTCCTGAGTGGAAATGGGAACGCATCACTATGGATTTTGTAACGAGATTACCATTATCTTCGAGCAAGAAAAATGTTTGTGGGTGATTGTTGATCGACTTACGAAATCGGCCCATTTCATTGTAGTCAGGATAGATTGGTCACTTCAAAAACTTTCTAAAGTGTATATTCAAGAAATTGTGAGGTTGCACGGTGTCCCTATGTCGATTATCTCTGATCGAGACCCACGTTTCACTTTGAGATTTTAGAAGTAGTTGCATGAATCTCTTGGTACGAGACACAATTTCAGCACAACCTTTCACCCGCAGACAGACGGAAAATTTGAATGTGTTATTCAGATTTTGGAAGATATACTTTGCACTTGTATAGTTGATTTTGAATCAGGTTGGGAACGTTATTTACCTTTGGCCGAATTCTTATACAATAATATTTTCCAATCGAGTATTCAAATGGCCCCGTACAAAGCCTTATATGGTCATAGGTGTCGAACACCTGGTTTTTGGATAAAATTGTGTGAAAGAAAATTTGTTGGGCCGGAATTGATTTAAGAAACGGAAGACATTGTTAAGATGATCTGAGATATATTGAAAATAGCTTTTGATAGACATAAATAATATGCAGACTTGAAATGTAGAGATATTGAGTTTGTTGTTGGTGACAAGGTGTTTCTAAAAGTGTTACCCTGGAAGAAAGTTCTGTGATTTGGCAGAAAAGGGAAGTTGAGTCCTCGTTTTATTGGATCGTATGAATCACTAAAAAAGTGGGACCAGTTGCAATGCAAGGCTAATGCACTGTTTAATACCGTCGTTAATTTAACTCTCAGCTACCTTAGAAAATTAAACATGCACTGAGTAAGTATTGTGTCAATTCATTACCATTTCAGTACGATTAATAATTAATTCATTAGTTACCTTACAATTGTAATGCAAGAATAACATAATCATGGTTTTACTTAATCAAACAATTTACGAAGACCTATAACAACACAACATAATTTTAATAACTTAAGTGGACGAAATGCAATCAACCTAACATGAATTAAATTTAAGCCATGTTAATTAAATTAAGAATAACAATATAAAAAATATTCGTAGACATGTTCCTAACAACAACATGTTTGCTCCACTTCTCATTCTCTTTCTCCACTCGTTCTTGTTGAACCGAGGCTTCTACAAGCACTTGAATGTTGCTAACCAAGGTGGTTGAAGGGATATTTTTCAAGAGGGAAATCGACAAGGAAGGTACAAGAATGAAAAATGGAAAGCAAATGAGAACGGTTAGTGAAAGTGAGAGAGAAGTGTGGAATGAAGGTGTGTTGAATGAAGATGGGAAGGGGGTATTTATAGGTGGGATTGGCTATAAAAAAATAGAAACAAATTAGCAGGCATAGTGCCCCCTTGGCTTGCCACACATGTGGCAAGTTTGAATGTTTCAAACTTGGTAAATTTAGCTTGGGGTGAATCTTGAAAAGCACAGAAAATGGAGGGGTTTGAATGCAATTTCAAGGAGACCTCAAGGGCATATTTATAAGTCATTAATTAAGCTATTTTAAGATGATTGGGTCAGCATGTTGGACGGTTTTGGGCAGCCTAATTGCTCGGTTGGATCAGTCTCTCTTATTAGCACAATTGGGCCTCCTTTCATAATATAATTAATAATAATTATTTAACCCAAAATGATTTGGATAAAAATTAAAATTGATTATATTATGTATTAATATTCATAATTTGGACCGTCACAGGCTGAAAAATTAATTCGCT
>CM025150.1:24526907-24538356 GCA_013467495.1 Gossypium gossypioides
TTTGTATTTCCAGTATGTCGCAACCCAGGAGGGTCGTATAGCGACATTGAGGCCAATTTCACTCTAGAACTTGTTTTTAGCTTCTTTCTTCAATGTTGAGACTTAAGTATCTTGGTGTCGCGACATAAGCATCAGTTTTGGCCCGAATAAGCATCTTTAGCTCCCGATTTGACCTACAAGCTCATGTAACCTTATTTAGATATATAAAATGTAATAAAAAAATACTAGAAAACATAAATTACTACTTTAAGTATGAAAACCTAAATATATACTAGGATGCTTTGATTTAACTATTAAACAAGCTAAAGCTATGTGTAAAAAGGATGTAAATAGTAGTGTAATTCATGGCAAATCAATATTGTCTACTAAACCAAAGTCCCAATAGTTGATGAAGTACCGACCTCATTAGTTGGCTAGACAACTACCATATACCGTCCGCTTCAGAGGCTTGGTTTTTCAATGGCAACACTATCTTGGCATAGATCTTAACTAGGCACAAAGGAGAACCTCTATTTTATTTTTATGAATTCTGTGGAATACGTTCTCGAAATTGGCTTATCACTCATGGTATTCCTTACTCTTCTTCTTCCTCTTTAGGTGAGGCTAATACTTGCATTGATGGTGCAGGACCCAATCCAAAATCTCACACTTCAATCATCCAAGCACCGAGTATAGACATATTAAAGCTATTTTAGAGAAGTCTCGTGCTAAGGAAAAAGCCACAACTATTCCCTTTAAGAAACCAATTATGAAGAAATATCAGAAGAGGTCTAGAGCAACTGAAGACACTCTAGTTGCTAAAGAGAGTGAACTCCTTCAGCCAAGGTGGCGTAGAATTAAGAAGGGACTTCCAAATCCAAAAGTTCCTTCTCTTGCAACTCCATCTTTGTATGTTATGCCATGAATCCCCTTAGAGTCCACCCCTTCCATAGAAACCCCTGTTCCAGATTAGGGTCCGTCCTGTGTTGATATCCCAGGAGAAACATTTTCATTGGATCTGCCTGTGATCCCCATTGGCCTTCATCCACAACAATTCCCTTTTACAGAGAGGAGGGAATTCTTTTCATGGCGTGGCTTATATGCTTCAGTGCCACCCTCTGTTTCTTTTTATTTGATTTTCCAAAGTCAATATAACATGATAGCTCCTCAGATGAAAGAGGCTATCCATTCCTACCTTACATCCAATTCAGATTCATATCCTATTTTAGAAATGGCTAAACCTCTCCAAGCTCTACCTGTAGAGGCTGGATTGTGGACTGGAATCCTTCAAAAGTTTAGTAATTACCATAATGCCAAGGTTACAAACTTGGAGGAGTTGAATAAATCTAAAGATAAGACGATAGATGAGTTATGCTATAATGACCAGATCCAAAGAAGCAAGCTCAAGCATTTCGACTCTTGTATTATGGCTTGGAAGCTCAAAGATAAAGACACAGAGGATAAGTGCAAGCAATTAGAAAGAAAGGTCAAATCATTAGAGGAGGGTGAATACTCTTTCAAGGAACAACTCAAATACCAAGAGCTGCATTATAAGGCTAAGTTGGATAATCTTCACTAGTCCAATGATGAAGCCTTCAAAAGGTACCAGGAAGACACAACAAAGAGTTTAATTGACGCACTGTTAGAACTGATGTCTAACCTAGTCCTTCACACTCAAGAGGCAACTGGTCTAATAAATCTGAGCCAAGTGGATTTTAATTTTATTAAGGATATCCCCATTAATTCTATTAGTTTCTTTATTACTAGTATGCCTAAGGTAGAAATTTTTGAGGGCTCAATCGATTTGGAGAAAGTTTTTAGGGGTGTGGAACAAACTAAAGAAGTCATTGATGAACTAATAGATCATCGGTCTGGAGAAAAGAACTAAGTCTTCTTTGTTTTTGGTTTTTTTGTACTTTTCTGATCAATATTATTGTAACAGTCGTCATACTTTTAATGAATCTTTCCTTTATGAAATCTTGTTCTTTGATTTCTTTATTATCTTAGAAATGCATTTTATCTTTAGCAATGAAATGATCATTTACCTTTCTTTTGTCTTCTTACTTCATCATTATTTCTCTTCATTTATCCATTATTAATATATCTATCACATGATGAGATAATTTAAACATACTTGAGGAACACTGCCAAGTTCGGTGTATTATGCGTACAGGGCTTCTTCACTTCATCAGGTCCAAGAACCGACTAAACTGTACTTTGATACCAAACTTGTAACGCCCTCAACCCGATCCAATTAACTGGATCTAGATCTTGGGTATTACTATGGAAACACAAACACAATCTTAATCTACTTATCCAATCCACAGATAATTACAACTTATTTAATTACAAAATTTCGAACTAAAATACATAAGTATATCCAATGAGTAAAAACAACTACAACATGTGGTAATTAAATTACAATGATATCTAAATTGAGATCCTAATCAATTGCAGATACCCTAAAGTATGGATTTCTAAAGAACATTTCAGTCTTTGGACACGCTGCCAAACTCACTCAGTATGTATAATAACTCGATAGGTCATTTCCCTGATGTAGTCTTGGCACCGCTCCTCCTGGCGTAGACCCATACCAATTTACCTGTAATATAACACACAGATAAGTTCATAAGAACTTAGCAAGAAAAACATCATTTACCTAAGTCATATTTGCATATCACAATTGATAACTTATATAAGCGGTTTTATTGTTCTTAACCTTCAACCTTGCCTCTAGTGAATGCTTCCTCAAGTTTTATTCCTTTTCACTTGTCCATTACTATACCTGACTCTAGAACATTTCTTTTTCTCAACAAAGCATCTTCATTACATCAATTTCATCCTTCAATCACTAAGCCATCACTTCATCACGATTTAAGAAGAAACACGTACGCAGCTCACAGATATATTTTCATGTCCTTAATCAGAATACATTTTCAATACTAACTCATTACTTCTTTATATCTCTTCAAGTCTTGTATAGTACATTATCATGTAGTCCATAGATATATTTTGTCCTTACAGATTCCTCTAATTTCGTTTAAGAGCCATACAAAATTCCTCACCAGAGAAAATCTATTAGAATGTGCCATGAAGGCCTTATCATGGTATGCCACAAAGAACCTCCTTCATAGTTCTTCATTGGGAATCCTATTAAGATACGCCATAAGGACAGTCCATCCAGAGTTCGCCACAAAGGCTATTCTTTTAGACTTCACCACAAAGGCTATTCTTTTTTATGTGTTTACAACATGGATATGCCTAAACTTACATTTCATGAGATTTGTCCATCATCTTCCTAGGACACGCTGAGAACCCCATTGGAAAATCACCATCCTTTAGTTCCTTTCAAAAGGTTCCATTCGTGGCTTAACATACATGTAAGGTTATCAGTCCAGGCTAAACCTTTAAAATGACAACAGATTACCAGTTCAAGCTAAATCTGTGTCACATGTATCTTTGAGTCAACAACAAATGCTAGAGCTCGGTTTCAAAACATATTTACTTGTAGGCACTTCATACATTCAATCAAACTAAGCCTAATCTTCTTAGTCTACAATAAGCAACCAATATAAAACCCATATCATAACATGCATTTCAGACGTTCAAGTAAAACTATGATTTACCTTACATTATTCATGCAACATTCAACGCACACTTGAAATCATTAGACTCTGTACCAATCTTACATATTATTTTCAACAATATTCACTTAATCATAGATATCCTTTATGAATCTCTTACCTTACCTACTATACCTTTCATGATCTCAGCATCAACTTTCGATTAGTTTCACAGACATCAAGGTATGAAAAGTACCACGCAAGAGCCAACTTAGAGACTCACATGACATCCATGAATAGCGACTTGCACTTTAGATTCAACATTCAACATGAAACTATAGCGACTACTACTTATAAAACATAGAGACACCATTAAATCTTATTCATAAAACCTTTACCATCATCTTAAACCTAGATAACCTCATGCAAATATTTACTTCTTCATCTTACTATTCATGCACCCTTACAGGCTTAGTCTTTCATAACATAACATACAGAGTCATAAAACTTACCTAGACACAAAGCATCTTCCCATAATAACCCAGAACCAACTTCTAGCTTAAGGAAGAAATGCTTATAGTTCCTTAAGAATCAGATAGTAGTACTTTTTGAAAAATGGAGAAGATAATTTCCCCCACACTCATCTTGAATACAAATGTATATACAACTTAAGTCCCTATTGAAACTTGACACTTGTCACCTTTTTTAGAATTGTGTCTATAATGGCCTACAACCTCTGAGAATAACATAAGTGAAGGTTAAATATTTTAGTTACTCCAATACTCAATCCAATTGACTTCTAACTAAATTACCTTGTATCCTATCTTGAATACTTACAACATGATTAGTACAATAACTTAAACAAACTTGGTGCACATCGCCCATAGCATTAATCTAACTTACAAATTTCTCTTACCGATTCTTCTCCCTTATGAATCCACTTTCTTAGATCAATCCTTACTTAATATCCAGACTTCGGTTATGTGCCCAAATCTATATGCCACAGGAAACAATTGGCAGGTAGAACCACGCTACACAGATTACTTTTAGGGTACACGCAAAAACTTAGAACCTGTCAAACTGGGGTGTTACAATGTAAGTATAAGGCTTTGCATGGGGTTTAAGTGCTTGAGATGATATTAATTTTTTTACGAATAAGTTTTTAAAGGTGTTTCTTTGTTCTGTAAGTATTGGTTGTTGCTACTTTATATGGATGATTGGGTATGAGTTCAGTTAAAAGAATGATGTCTGATAAGCACACAGGTAAGGTCTGGTATACGAGATGTACAAGCCAATAAAGAAGTGATCATCTCGGTAAGTAAATGTTGAGCTAACATTCTATTATGAAGCCTCTGGTAGGGCAGTTATATTGCTAACCAAACTAGCATGTCACGAGTTGAAATCAAGTGTAAGACCATGAGGTAGAGGCCCATGACAACTTGGTATGATTTGGAAACTTTCATGGTGTAGGCTCCAATAAGATGAAGACTGGATTGGCAGAACACAATACATGAATGTATGTAAGACTATGTGGTTAAGACCCATAACATGATATGTCTGTTTGAATATTCATGGTGTAGCCTTTGAAGTATGTAAATCGTATTAGTTGATCATGATACATGGATTTATGTAAAAGTCTATCGAGATAGTAAACATATGGCTCTGTATGACGCTTTTGTGGCATATTCTGTGTGAAGCCTTATGGCATATTCTGTTTGGCCCTTGAGGTATATTCTGTCATGTATGTCTTATAAGATTTGTATATTTATCCTTATGGTAAATTATGGATAAATTCCGTTGATTATGAAGTAACGTATGACTATGATAAGGTATTGATATGCTCAAGATTAAGGGTTAAGTAATATCTATAAAATAAATGAATAAGTTTTGAAAAGAATTGAGTGTTCATGTCATAGTAAAGGTATTCGTCATGATGGTCTGATAATGTTGGACATGGATATATTCGTAGCAATGTGTGACTTAAGAAATAGACAATATGGGTTTGGTTGTGTTATGAAATTGTTGAATTAGAGTTATCTGGAATCTATTTTGTCTGGGTTGTATAATGAATTCATCTAAAACAATATGAAATTTGCTTATTAATTATTTGAGAGTTTGGGGTTCTAGAGTAAAATGGCATGGAAGTCATCTGAATGATCTATGTACTAAATTATCAGCATGGGTCTGTATAGTAATGAACCAAGATATGTTTTGAGTGTAAGTTTGGTTGTATCTAGTTTTGTGAAAGTATTCGCCAAACTATATGTATCCGTCCGCGATGAATGTTTGTGAACAAATATTTGAGATAAGTGTACGTGTTAAGGTAGGGTTAGCTTGAGGTGGACTCTGTGGGCATGTTCTGTAGAGAAGCACATAAGTGACAAAGAGATTTGTGAAATGTTTGGAAGGATCTTTAGTTAGTTAGACAAAGAAGATATGGGTATGATAAGGGTATGATAGTTGCCGTGTAAGCATATGCTAAAACTAAAGTGACATCTCGAAATGAATGATTTAGAAGGATAGGTGACGCACAGTAGTTCTTACAAGAAAATAAAGTATCTGCCAAGGTAATTCTGTGATAAAGCTTACTAAGTTCTCTTGAACTTACCATGTTTATTGTCATTTCAGGTGTTCAACATGATTTTGCGCCAAGAGAGACGATACCAAGAGTATCCCAAGGTAAAGGCAAAGAGGGCTATTATGCATATAGTGGAAAAATGGAGTAATCTAAGATTGCACCTTCTGTGTTTGTCTTTAATAAACTTCTATATTATAAAGATCTGTATCAAGTCTATTGTAACAAGTTATTTTAAAATAATTCCTTTGTTTTCAGATGATAAGTTTTTTAGTTGAAGTGTTAAATAAAATAATTAGATAAATGAGAAATTGTTAACTATTTGTTAAATTGTTAAGTAGCCTGCGCAATAACACCCAAGATCTGGACTTGCTTAATCGGGTCGGGTTGAAGGCATTACCCTAGGTGTTTCTAACCCAATTCTACTTTTATTCTTAACGGAAGGACCACCACTATTTACATCATGATCGACATCATTTCCTTATTCTATAGACATCTTTAGCTATAAAATAGAAAAAAATATAATGAGCATCCAAATCCCGAATTAGACTCGACTCAACTTTGGCAAGTACTTCTAGACTCAATTCTTAACTCGATCTAGTTTGAGAATTGGCTATATAGCTTTAATACCATTAAATGTGACGCCTTATATCCGATCCAGTTGAAGGATTAGAATATAAAATGCCACATTTAGTTGCCAAATCAACCTACTTTTATATCTCACTTTATCGAAATAGAAGTGTAGTGGTAATTTCGGCAGCATTTATGCTTATTTTACGTAGAAACCTCCTACAAAATTCAGATTTCACAATATATCCATATTCAAATCATCTCCCAAATCAATTCCTAGCACTTCAATATTCCAAAACATACCTGAAACTAAGCGTATCACATTAAAACCATTTAATTTACTAATAACATTATAATTATTGCAACCAAAAGTTAAATTTTTCATGTCACACATATATAAATATAACCAAATGACTCTACTAAAAACCAAGTACATGCCAACTTGAAACAAATCAAAATATACAAACATTGTTGAGTCCAAGATTTGTTGGTTGGATACTAACGAATCTTAGTACAAGATCTAAAAATACACCTAGCTTGCATAGGAAAACAAGACCCTTTGGTGAGTAATAATTCCAATGGTATTACTATAACTCACTCAATATAGCATGAAATTTAGATGATTGGACACAGTTGATTTGTTTCTTCCATAGACCAATTCAAGTATGTTTCACATCAAAGTTTATCCAATACATTAATATACATATGTATCCCAAATAAATCAAATGTGATATTTCAAGTAACCAATCTATTTTAACGAACTTATTAACACTTTATGGTAACGATGTATGGAACCTCATTCGATTTTGTCTCATTTCATCATATCGCATTGCATTTCCAATTTGAATCAAACCATTCTTGTTCAACATTTATATTCACTAATACATAGCTCAGATCCGAACTAATTTAAGGATCCTACTAATGCCATGATTTGACACTCAATGCCTCACCGGTACGTCTTGAACTAAACAAATTACGCCCAGCACTCATTGGTTCATCTAAAGCAATAATCGTGCCCAATACTCATTGGTACGTCTGATGGTTAACGCGCCGAGCACTCATTGATAACTCTTGAAAAGAGTTATATTTCATGCCTTTAGACCTAGCTAATTGCTTGTACTTGGGTACATTTAATTGCATTTTAGGACATTTCATTAGTATTTTTATCATTGCATTAGGAGTTTGGACTGTGTTTAAATGTTAGGTACTTTTCATTGCATGTGCAAGTGTTGTGTTTGGTGGTTTGGCAGCTGCAAGATGTGGAGAATGAAATAAAAGAGTGAAGGTTTGTCGGGGTAAAAGGTTGGATAGTTTGCCAACTTATATGCCGTGGCAATTCCAGGAAGATGATCGAGTCAACATTCAACGCATACTAGTCTCAACCAAACTCTACTTGTACCAGAAAAATCTGCCTAAAAAAGAGGAAAAGATATCATGGGCTGTTGGATTTACCCTAGGAAAAAGCTTATAAAAAGCCAAAAGAGGAAACCCTAAGGGGTGTGGAGATCCGCTGGAGTGTGAACTAGACAAGCGAAATTTGTCTTCCCAAAGTTCTTCTGTATTTCTTACTTTGTTCCTCCGTGAATTGATTTGATTGAAACGATGTTGAATGATATTTTGGTTTTGAATTTTACTTGCCAACCCATGAGCTAAATCTCATAGGGTTGGGATTACATGATGAAATATTTATTTTCTTTAATGGTTGAAGCATAGATCTAAATTAATTTAATGATTCATTCAACTATTTTTGTTTTTGAATTGTATGCGTGCAATCCCTAGACATAGATAATTGTGCAGCATGCCCATAAGCTAATTTAATTCTGAAAATGTTGGACTAGTTAGACTGAAATTAAATGATATGAGCAAGTACTCAATTGATACTTGTGGTAGACTCTAGACATAGAGCAGTGTTCATATCGAAAGAAAACAAAATAGTGTAGGATACCATGCTAAAGGCTTATAGAGATATATCGTTTAAGGCAAGGTAACTTGAGGTTTTTGCTCTCGAAAGAAGCTGCCCACTTTAGAACTCTTTTGAGCAGTAGATTGAGTACATTTTGCTGAGGCATTATTGATAGAAAGGGTAGATTCTTAGTAATCCCGACCTTCCAAATCAACATCATATATCCTCTATCATTTGACGTAGCATCTTGCCATTGCATGGCATGTAGTTATTCCTTTAAACTACCATGTAGTTATTCCAAAAAAAATTACTTGATTGTTACATATTATTTGCGTAGTTATTCTCGTAATTGTCATTACATTTTTACTCTTGCTTTTCCTTAGCATTTTCCAGTATTAGTCAGTACACATTTAGCACACATTATTATTCCTTTAAACTACCACTGCATACTTATCTTTGTTTTGCCATAGCATTAATCATAATTCATTATAATAACTTGACCACTTTTATACCTAATCCAATCACTATGGAGACGATCTTACTTATCACTTTATTACTTGATCCGATGTGTATACTTGCACAATTTGCATATCATATTCACACGCGACACTCATCGACCTATAGTCGAAGTAATTCAATATCATCGACCTATAGTCGAAGTAATTCAATATTGGAACATTTGACGTAAGCAATTTGCGCATGGCACCTATCGACTTAGCCGAAGTAGTAATTGTGAAATCCACACGGTTGGGATATCCAAAGAAAAATGCACCTAGCACTCATCGACTTATAGTCGAAGAAATTTTTTTTACTCAATTCTATAACTCATTAATTGTTCTCAACTTTGCCCAACAATTACTACGACAACCAATAATCTAATTTCATTCTAAATTTAGTTTTCATTCTATTGATCTCAACAACAAAAATTCTTCCGTTGAATGTAATTTCATATAAAACATGGCACGATTCATCTCATGTTCAAATCAAATGAGCTATTTTACTAAATTATTCTATTTCAAATTTCAGACAATTTAACTCTCTATCACAATAATCAATCTCAATATTGTATTTCTAGTCAATCACTCATATGTAACTTCTTTCGTTTTGTCAATTTACCTAACAGTGAAAATAGAAGAGAAAATAAATAATAAGTTCAGTAATAAAGAGACCTACAAAAAATTTCAAATTATTCATTGGTGACTTTAACTTTTTCCTTCGCTCTTGAGGAAACTAGTCCGTCGAAGTAATATATGGATTAAAGCTTGAAATCCCTAAGCAAATGCTTTTATGTTTCTTTTCTTTCTTTTGTACGTAGAAGGCTGGAGAAGATCTTCTCTCTCCTTCCACTCAACTCATTTGACATTTTACTTTTTTTTTTACTTTTTTTATAATTAATAATAATTTCAAGAACCCCTCAGTTTCCTAGCCATAAATTTGGCATGTTTTCTTGTCATTTTAGACCTTTGGGCTATTAGTAATTTTAGTCCCTGAACTATTTTTTAATTAAAATCTGTAGTGATCTAATTTTATAATTTAATCCTTGGGCAAGATTAAAATTTTAAATTAACTAAATTACCTATCATTAATTCAATTCTCTTATGACATAGCTCCGTAAATATTTTTATTAATTATTTACAAGTTTGGTTCACTAAAACGAAATCTTGAAATCGTAATTTCTAACATCACTGTACCGAGTCATTACAAGCAATGCCATAAGTAAGGGACTTCCTCCCAAAATGATAGAATTATGGTTTAATCACTCTAAAGTTATTCGATTTTATAAAAGTTATTTTTGACTTCGTCGACGTATGACATTAATTTATTATAGTTGATAAGTAAGATTATGTTCTTCTTAACACAGGGCTGGCTGAAGACCAAATTCAACTGCTTAATTAGTAAATTTTAGTGATCTTTCCATTTTGAAATTTATGGAGTATGGTTTCTTTTAATTAAAATTGAACTGATAAATACTGCAGGCTTGTATGAACATGGTGCTTGAGCTTTGAAGTTTCAACTTAAGTGGCTGCTGAAGGGGTTGCCTTTTCATTTATACCTTTACTGCCTACTTTAACTCTTTATAAGGGGATGTATTCCTCATGCTATAGCTATAGAGTGGAATACCCTAACTTACATGTCATTTAATTTTCTCTTTCTGTTTTTGCTTATTATCTGCAAATTTAGCTGATCAAAACATAAAGATAGTTGAAGCATATGTAAACCTAAAAAAGAGTCCTATGAGAAAAGGATATCTTCACAAGTATACAACAATCGGTGTCTTATTTCCCTTCTTTTATTCAACTAAAAAAGAACCCACATTTTGATTATTTTTTCTCCATTTCTAGAGAGAGAGAAGGAGAAAGATACCAACAAGGTCATACATACATATATATGTAATAGTTATTTATGATGTACTCCATCAGGTCCCCCAGGACTTGTTCTCTCAACCTGTTGAAACTGATTTTTCTTAGCTTCTTCCAGCAGGTACTGTCTCAAGCCTCCACACGTTGGTTTAGATTCATCATCTCCTCTTTCAAGACCCGACTTTCAGAGGGTGAAAACAAAAATAACACCAAGGCAAGCCATAACAGACGCCTAAAGATAGACATTGTACGTAAATATAGGTGATTTAAGCGACAAGTACAAACTTGTGCTTTGACATAGATTTATATTCCTCCTAAATCAAACTTTATTAGAAATTGGATGAGGAATTGCTAATCAATCAGTACTCCACTGTAAAATGTCGTCTGACAAGGAAAGACAGTTTTTTCCTGGTAGGAAAACCAAGTAAAAATACAAAAGGTTCGCTAATACGTCACCGTTGGGCTGGCCACTGGTGTGCCATGGAGAATAAGTGGATAA
>CM025150.1:24540771-24552331 GCA_013467495.1 Gossypium gossypioides
TGAACCCGTGATGGTTTTAAACATTGAATTTTGCCGTTCAAATAAAAAATTCATTCCTTAACCGTTTCTCTTTTTTTTCTTAATTTTGTAGTCGCAAAACATTGCAGATCATATTCCACTTTGTAGCGAAATATGATCCTATAAACATTTATCCATTGATCTTTTCCATTAAAATATGCAGCCAAGTAAAAGTTTGTGCACTGAATGTAATTGTTTAAAACAAGTTTCTGGTTTCCAGCATTGTTAGATTTTCAATTAGGGTTCGGATTCTATCACCTGTACTTTTTTTCTTAATGAAAGAAATTCATGCTGAAACTTATGTTATGAATCAATGCAGCGGTTTAAAGCTCATCTTTCTTTAAGGACCAAAAAAATGGAGGATTGGAGTGAAGTATATATGTCATACCATTCCGTAATCTCCCTTATCTTATCCATTCTATTAAAGGACCAATATTCCAGTTAACTATGTTAGTTGGTAATCACTTTAAAGGTGGTGGTTATCAGTCTATGCAATCCCATTTTATTATACACTCGAAACCTTATCATGAAAGAGACATCTCCGGAGAAGATATAGTTGTAGCATTTCTCCTTCCTTCCCACACCGCTATGAAATACACAAACTAACACATCTATATCTATAACATGTATAAAAAGAAAATACATTTTTTCGTTGTAGAAATACTTTGCTCAACATCTGTAACACCCTAAACCCGGCCTAGATGCCAAGACCAAGTCCAGAGATTTACATCATTGATATTAAAAATATCACATTTATAACGTAGCCAAAATGAACCATTCATGACATCATATCCATCACGGCAATTACCTAATTATATAATCCTCTCAAACATCATAATATCATAGAACACCGGAATTCCTAATAGTAGCATGTAAAGAGAAAGATAAAAGCATAACCGAGCTCCCGCGGTGCTGACCCATTCAAGTTTGGGAACCACTTGAAATCCATTCAATAACAAAATGAGTTGTAAACTCAGTGCATAAAAGACATTTATTCAATTAAAACACATTTATAAGATAGTTCCTAAATCTCAAGATTCGGTTTGGTAACAGAAGTAATTTCAGTTTAGATTCAGAATAGATTAGTTACATATGCAGAAGTAATTGTAGTTTCGTATACAGAACAGATTAGATTCAGATACAGACATTCCTACCCCTATCCGCTACACACTATCTTCAGCCATCCCAACACACCAGTAAAGGCGTTTAATGCCTAACCAACCCTACACACCATAGAGTGTCTGTCTGACACGTTTACAGAGGCGCAACTTAGCAGCTAGATTGAAATGCGACAAAGTGCTAGATTTAGATTTATACACATTGTGGCTTAGCCACTAATTCAGAGCAGAATACTTCCTTCTTCACAATACCCCAACCCATGTAAATGCAGAGTACAAATGTCCACATTATGTGTTCAGTCATTCTAATTCATCTCACAATTAGATAATACAGTTAAATATCAGAAATAGCTATCACAGTACACATACAGTTATGTTATTCATATGTCAGTCATAGAGCTTCAGAGAATCCTCATACAAGCAAATTCAGATCATTCATACATTGGGGAGGTCAATATTAGTGTTGGACAACATTCACGGCCTCAAAAATAGGATTCGGACCCTATTTATATGCCACACGGCCCAGACACACGCCTATGTCCTTGGCCATGTGGCTCACACGTCCTGGGCACATGCCCATGTCCCTGACTGTATGGTCCTAAGTCACAAACAGTAAGTTACACGATCTAGACACACGCCCATGTCCCTGCCCGTCTGAACCCTACACTAACATGGCCAAACATGGCCTGGACACACTCCCGTGCGCCTTGCCTGTGTGGATCCAAATCGATGAACAGTAAGTTACACAGCCACCTACACGGCCATGTGGCTCACACGGTCTGGGCACACGCCCATGTACCTGGTCATGTGGTGTCGACACCCACATTTTTCGGTGACCTAAATTCGCATAAAAAGAGGTTTTTGGTACGCACCTGTAGAGGTTTCGAAGTAACAATAACGCAAAGGATCTTTGAAGCCTATAATAACCATTTAGATATACAATTCAGCCATTTAACCAACAGAATTTCCCGATTACGCACATAATGCTTATGTCGAAAGTTTCGACATGAAACCTTCAATAGACCCAAACTTATAGAAACTACAACGACAATCATGGAAATTATCGTGTTACTATTCCTTACTGCCAATATTCCCGCCTATTAGGGAAACAAACAATCGTTTATCAGAAATTCTCGCAACTCACAAAATACCCAATTCAAAGTAAGCTATGGAAACGATAGAAAACCGCAAAAACACACAAATTGACAATTACTTACTCGATAGCCTTTCGACCAAAGACTAACAGTAAAAATTCAGTTAATCTCGTATCCCTTACTACCACGATTAGCAAAAATAACAGAAACGAAAAAGAACGAAGAAGAAAACAAAAGTAACAAAGAAGAAAAGGAAAAACTAAAGAAGGAAAAGAACTAACGTTAATTAAATTTTTAACTTCCAAGCAAATTTCTAGCAATTGGCAAAAAATTCCTTATCGACCTCTCAAGGATTCGAACACAGGACCTAACAGAATATAGACACTTAACCAGTGAATCAGTAGGCTCATTCTTGACACAAGTTTACACAGAATTACACTTAACTATGCAATGCATGGATAGGGGTTGGTTGTTAAAAGTAATAAAACTTTTAACGATGCGACTCGAACTCCAGACCTTAAACACAATAGCAGAACACAAAACCACAGATACAGAGATTTAATTATTGCAGATTCTCACAATTAAATTCTCAAAATTTTAGGGCGTTACAACTCTCTCCCCCTAAAAGAAATTTTGGCCTCGAAATATACCTAATTCAAACAGATACGGGTACTGCCATTGGATCGATTTTTTTAGTTTCCACGTGGCTTCCTCAATACCATAATTCTACCACAGAACCTTCACCAGAGGAATATTCTTTTTCCTCAGTACCTTAACATCACGTTCGATGATCTAAATAAGTTCCTCCTTGAATGTTAGATCCGGTCGTTGTTTAAGTTGAAATCGAAAGTTTTGTTCGTACCAACCTGTTGTAGTCATTGAACTAATGACTCATCGCTAAAGTATTTAGCCCGAATCTGTTTGACCCAAGTCGGTTTAACCTGTAATTCAGCTAACAGCCCACTATCATTAACCAAACTCAAGCGAGCTAACATTGCTCTCAGGTCAGTCATTGCTCTATAGCTCTAAATGATACACCTCTCACAATATAGATAGTGCCTCTAAATCTTTAGAGCAAACACAACTGCATGTATAGGGTAGTTACCCTCGTGTGTCTTAAGCTGTCGCGACGCGTAAGCAACCATTTTACTGTATTGCATCAAAACACATCCCAGACCGACGTGTGACGTATCACTGTATACCACAAACTCCCGTCCCAGTTCCAGTTGAACTAGAATAGGAGCGGGGATTAAAACAAACTTGAGCTTATTGAAACTAGACTGTTGTGCCTTAGACCACACAAACGGAGCATTATTACATAGTAACTTTATTAGAGGTGACACTATCAGAGAAAGTCCCTCGACAAACATTCGGTAGTAACTGGCTGAGCCTAGGAAACTACGAAACTCAGATACATTTTTCAATTTCTTCCACTCAACTATAGCTTTTATTTTCTTAGGATCGACTTGGATCCCTTCCACAGTTACCACATGACCCAGAAAAGCAACTTCCTATAACCAAAACTCGCACTTACTTAACTTAGTATACAACTATTTTTGTCGAAGTATCTGAAGTACAATGCAAAGGTGATATCGTGCTCGGACTCATTTTTAGAATAGATCAGGATGTCATCGATAAAAACCACCACAAATTGGTCCAAATACGGTTGGAACACCCGATTCATTAAATCCATAAACGTCGTTGGGGAATTCATCAATCCAAAAGGCATCACCAAAAACTTATAGTGTCCATAACAAGTCCTAAAAGTGGTTTTGTACACATCAGTCTCTTTGACCTTGAGCTGATGGTAACCAGAACCTAGATCAATTTTAGAGAAAACATATGTCCTTCGAAATTGGTCAAACAAGTCATCAATCCTCGATAACGGGTACTTATTCTTGATTGTTAACTTCTTCGACTGTCGATAATCTATGCACATCCTCATCGACCTATTTTTCTTCTTAACAAATAACACTGGTGCCCCCCATAGAGAAACACTTGGTCAGATGAACCCGTATCAAGAAGTTCTTAGAGCTGCATCTTTAGCTCGGTCAGTTCTTTCGGTGCCATGCGGTAGGGTGCAATGGACATTAGAGCTGTACCTGGTAACATATCAATACCAAATTTTACCTCCCTATTCGAAGGTACTTCGGGCAATTCTTCAGGAAAGATATTCCAGAATTCCTTCACAGTACGAATATCTCCCATAAAAAGTTTTGCGGAAATAGAATCGGATATGTAGCCAAGCTATGCCTCGCACCCCTTTCGGACTAACTTGTCTGCTATAGGGGCGAACATTACATTAGAGAGGTAATCTCGATGCTCACCAACTATGACCACCTCATCGTTCTCATCCGTTCTCAGAGTAACTCTCTTAGTTGCACAATCTAGACTGACCTGATATTCTACGAGCCAAACCATTCCTAGAATCAAATCAAACTCATTAAAGGATAACTCCATTAGATCAGCTAGAAACACCGTACCCTAGAACTCTAGGGGTACTCGTTTGTATACTCTATCAACCCGAACCGACTGACCCAAAGGACTAATCACAGAAAATTCTGTAGTAGTATTTTCACCAGTTAAACCCAGATTCGCAGAAACAACACTAGCAATATACGAGTGAGTAGATCCAATATCAATGAGAGCATAGTACGAAACAAAATGAATAAAGAATGTACTTGTAATGACATCAGCATTATCGCTATCCTCGCGGCGTCTTTCCGCGTAAACTAGTCTTGACTATTGAGTCTCAGTCTGACCTGTACCTCTACCCATTGCTCTATGTACTCTCCCCGAACCATTACCCCTACCAATACCACGAGCTCTAGGTGGTTGCTAGACCACCCTCAGAAGTTGAACAGAACCCGAAGTCGAAGTCTGTACCACAGCTAGCACCTGATCGGAGGCACACTCTTAACTTCCTCCAACACTCACCCGGATGGCGTTTCCCACAATCACTGCAGCTGAATCTCAGTCACTACAGCTAGTGCCTCGGGCCTCGATGGCCTATCAAATATCTCCTGTTTCTTAGGGCACTGTCCAGAACCAGAAGAACTCGAATCCCTCTTAATCTTACTCTGATCCCTCTCGTAGTCATGCCACTCGTGCTCATTACGTTTCATCTCTTCCACTATCTTTACTTTATCAACCAGAACCGCAAAAACTTGTTCCTTCTAAGGAGCTACCAAAACCCGCAGATCATATCTCGACCCTTCCTCAAACCTCAAGCACTTATCGTAGTCAAACGCTACCAATACTTGTGCATACCTACTCTGTCACAGAAACTCAACTTTATATTCATCCACAGATCAATCGCCCTGAACAAGGCTTATAAACTCACGTCGGTGAGCCTCAACATAACTCGCCCTCACATATTTACTCTGAAAGGCGTTCTTGAAATAATCCCAGTCAATCTGGTCAAGCTGATCATCTTGCTCAACCGTCAGCCACCATTGATAAGCCTCGTCCTGTAGTAGGGACACAGCACCCCTCAATTTCTGAGTGGGAGTGCAATCCAGATCAGTCATGATACACTCGGTAACCTCGAGCCAATATTCAAGAACAATAAGAGCGACTCCTATGAGGCCTCTAAATAATTCAGCCCCATTCAAATGGAGTCATTCAGTAACTGACCTTCGGCCTCCCAATCTAGAACGGGTCGCTACGACCCTCTCCGGTGCTCGAATCATGGCCTAAGACAGTGTGTCGTCCCCAGCCGTTAGAGTTTGGGACTCCATCTCAGTAGTAGAAGTAGCAACCATCTCGCTGGTTTCCAGGTTGGGTATACTACCCATAAAGGATGACTCTGCTCGAGCTCCTACTCAGCGTCCTCGATGCCCACGAGTTCCACGTTTACGACTATCGCGCAAACTCATTTTAGCAATCTAGCTACAATGTCACATCAAAAAAATTAACCAAATAACAGTTCAGGTACTATAATCATGATAACAGAACAGAAATACTTACAGGTTTGGCGTCAGAGGCTCAGTCATTTACTAATGTTTCAGCTTCCAGGTTCACTCAGATACTAAATAATCACGTAATTACTCTTTATCATACATTATAAGCCCAAACACAGTTAGAGTGTTGACAAACCTAGCTCTAATACCATTAAATATAACACCCTAAACCCAGCCTAAATGTCCAGACCAAGTTCAGAGAATTATATAATCGATACTAAAAATAGCACAGTTATAACGCAGTCAAAATGAACCATTCATCACATCATATCCATCATAGCAATTACCTAATTATATAAACCTCCCAAAAATCATAATATTATAGAATACTAGAATTCCAAATAGTAGCATTTTAAAAGAAAGATAAAAGCTTGACCGGGCTCCCGCATTGCTGACCCGTTCGAGTCTGAGAACCACCTGAAATCCATTCAATAACAAAATGAATTGTGAACTCAGTGCGTAAAAGACATTTGTTCAATTAGAACACATTTATAAGATAGTTGTTGAATCTCAAGATTCGGTTTGGTAGCAGAAGCAATTTCAGTTCAGATTCAGGACAAATTAGTTACATATGCAGAAGTAATTGCAGTTTCATGTATAGAACAGATCAGATTTAGATGCAGGCGTTCCTATCCCCATTTGCTACACACCGTTAAGAGCGCTTAATGCCCAACCAACCTTACACACCATAGAGTGTCTGTCTGACACGTTTACAAATACGTAACTTAGCTGCTAGATCAAAATGCGATAAAGCACCAGATTCAGATTTATATGCATTGTGGCTTAACCACTAATTCAGAGTAGCCCAACCAATGTAAATGCAGAGTACAAATGTCTACATTATGTGTTCAGTCATTCTAATTCATCTCACAATTAGACAAAACAGTTAAATATTAGAAATAACTATCACAGTACACATACAATTATGTTATTCATATGTCAGTCATAGAGCGTCAGAGAATCCTCGTACAATCAAATTTAGGTCATTCATACATTGGGGAGGTCAATATCAGTGTTGCACAACACTTACGGCCTCAAAAATAGGATTCGAACCCTATTTATATGCCACATGGCCCAGACACAGGCCCATGTCCTTGGTCGTGTGGCTCACATGGCCTGGGCACACGCCCATGTCTTTGGCCATGTGAGGCACACGCACATGTCCTCTGGATGTGTGGTTCTAAAACATAAATAGTGAGTTATACGGTCTAGGCACACCCGTGTCCTTGCCCTTGTGACTCACACGGCTTGGGCACACATCCATATCCCTGGCCATGTGGTCTTAAGTCACAAACAGTGAGTTACACGGCCCAAACACACGCCCGTGCCCTTGCACATATGAATCCTGCACTAACATTGCCACACACGGCCTAGACACTTACCCGTGTGCCTTGCCCGTGTGGCTCCAACTCGATGAACAGTGAATTACACAGCCACCCACATGGCCTAGCACACAACCGCGTGGGGTTGACAACCACATTTTTTGATGATCTAAATTCACATAAAAAGAGGTTTTCGGTACGCACTTGTAGAGGTTTCAAAGTAACAACAACGCAAAGGATCCTCGAAGCCTAAAACAACCATTTAGATACATAATTCAGCCATTTAACCAACAGAATTTCCCGATTATGCACATAATGCTTATGTCGAAAGTTTCGGCACGAAAACTTCAATGGACCCAAACTTACCGAAACTACTACGACAATCATAGAAATTATCGTGTTGTTGTTTCTTACTGCCAATATTCTTGCATATTAGGGAAACAAATGATCGTTTATCATAAATTCTCGCAACTCACAAAATACCCAATTCAAAGTAAGTTATGGAAACGAAAGAAAGCTGCAGAAACACACAAATTGACAATTACTTACTCAATAGCCTTTCGACAAACGACTAAAAGCAAAAATTCAGTTAATCTCATATCCATCACGACCATGATTAGCAAAAATAAATTAATTGAAAAAGAACAAAGAAGAAAACAAAAGTAACAAAGAAGAAAAGGAAAAACTAAAGAAGGAAAAGAACTAACATTAATTAAATTTTTAACTTCCAAGCAGATTTCTAGCAATTGGAAAAAAATATTTCTTATCGACCTCTTAAGGATTCGAACACGGGACTTAACAAAATACAAACGATTAACTAGTAAACCAGTAAACTCATTCTTTACATGAGTTTACACAGAATTACACTTAACTATGTAATGCATGGATAGGGGTTGGTTGTTAAAAGTAATAAAACTTTTAATGATGCAACTCAAACTCCGGACCTTAAACACAATAACAGAACATAAAACCACATATACAAAGATTTAATTACTGTAGATTCTCACAATTAAGTTCTCAAAATTTTAGGGGATGACAACATTCAACATGTGTCCTTTTAATCTTCACCTCTTTTTAATTTGGATGTCTTCATGTATGTAACAATTGACTAGCATTTTCAATAAAATTTTTAATATAAACAAATAAAATTAATTACAATATTAATTATAACATTCAGTGTTTTTGGTTTTAACATAAAATATAAACAAATACAATTAGTTTCTATTTCGAAGTGACCATCCATGTATTGGCGAACCCAACTCCTATACAACTGCGAGTTTACCAAGACTGTGAGCTCATTATATCTCCGAGCTCATCAAACCTGCAAATTGTGAGCTCACTAAACCTGCGAGCTAACCAAATATGCTATCTCTACAAAACTGTAAGTTCACTAAACCTGCGAGCTCACCAAATATGCAAGGTCTACAAAACTGTGAGCCTACCAAAAAGTACGAGCTCACCAACACCGCAAGCTCACCAATCTTGAGAGCTCACTTGCGAGCTCTTCACTCTGCAAGTTGCCAACTTGCCAACTTGTACTAAAACAACAATAATTTTTTATAAGATATTTTTGGTTACGGATTAGACTGAAATCAGCTAATGAAGAAGCATGGTGAATTAATCAACTTCCAAGATTTGTCAAGTTGTAATATTTTATTATTATTTTCAGTTTATTTAAGCATAGATGTTTATGTAAATTGACATGTTGGAATGAAAAATTAGAAGTTTATAATCCATTAATTTCTCTGTTCTGTTCTATTGCTTTCTATCTCAATACATTCATTCATCAAATATCCAATAGTTTCAATATTAATTATTTTCTTCATTTTGATTTTTTCATAAATTTGAATTCTTATTTATAATACTTGTTATAAAAAGAAAATAGTTATTATAAAAATATGTTAATGATTAAGGATTGAATTTCCAATTATTTGTTCCACATGTTTGTTCCCAAGTTCGATTCAGATCATATCTTATTCGCCTGCAAATGATTTTTTAATTTACTTTTTGACTAATATATAAAGAAGCTAATCCATATTTTACTTGCAAGTAGATTTAATAGTTGTATTGAAAAGAGGGAGCTTGGAAATCTCAAAAGTTGTAAGATGATTCAAAATTGTTTCGAAGGGGAATATTCGGTTCGACTTGGGATATTCTAGACTGAATCCTAAGTTTAGGTTGTAAACGAGATACGTAGAATCTAATATATTCAATAAAAAAGAAAATTAATCAAAAGATAGTTGATTGAATGAAAGAAAAGCAACAAGTAAATAAAGAAAACCAAAATTAAAGACCTAAAACGAAATAGATAAATTGATAGAGATGAATAGATTGGTAAGTGTCTGATTAAACCTTTGAGAAAAGATTTCTCGATAAACTTAATTAATTATCCTAATTGACTGGCCGCCACCAAACATTCGACTATTTGACTAGAAAATAACACACCAAAAATATATTAAATTAAATCAGCGGTGTCTACAAGTATACGAGTCAAATTGTAATATAGATGTGTACAACAGAACACAGTGATGTATTCTGAGGATCGTACCCAAAGGAGGACGAATTAAATCAGAAATCTACTTTTACAATAGCACATCCAAATAGTAATAATTAAAAATTATATTACGATAAATAATAAAATGGATAATAAGCATAAACTAAATTAATTGAATTATATAAACAGAAAATAAACAAACAACTAAATCAGAATAACAAGTAGGTGATTAACTTGTTTCAGTGGTTGTAATTAATTTCAAAATTCGGGTTTAAATGGAATTAACTATTAATTAACTAGTATCACCTCCTGGCCTCTACTAATTAACTAATCGATAGGTTCATGCTATCTCCCGACCTCACTTTCCCCACTGGGATAAATTATGATTTTCACCTAGATTACTTTCTAGGGTCGTCACTCTTAGGGTTTAAACATACACAATTTAAAACCAACTAATTCCTATAGAAACCCTCATTCTTCCGTTAACTACTCCCACATCCACTCATTAATATTCCTAGAGACTTAGCCTTTCATTGATCTAGATACCATAACTCTTAAATTTAATTTAAACATGCAAAGGAACACAAATAAATTAAAGTAAGAGGAAGGGTAAGAAATTGCTCAAATGATTGAATCAAGTGTGCCTAGAGTTGCGTAACCCCTTAACAGCTAACTGATCTTGATGTTTGCAAAAGAAAACTGTTGAATACTTCAATAGAAAAGACTTAGGTTCAAACTAAATATAGTCAAAAAGAACAAAGTATGTAGAAACAGAAAATAAAACAAAATAAAACCTAAATCTACTATCTACAGCTCCTAAAGGCATGCTTACATATTAGCATTAACCTTTCTATTTATAAGGATGTTTAGAAATCCTAATTACATCTATTACAGGCCATAATCTCAAAAAATATGGATTGTCTGGACGATTTTAGCCTTTTTGGTTCTTGCCTCCCACCTTCAAACCTCTGTCATGACACAACCAATGTGTGTCGTGACACGACACCGATATCTTGAGCTTGGAGTTCTGATTTCACGTGTTACATTTTGAGAAACTTGTGCTACACTTGGCTGTTGTCTATAAGGTTTTTGGGTGGAACGATGGAAATGTGCAAGTATACACAATCGCAACAAGTAATAAAGTGATAAGTAAATGTCGAGTTATCGTACCCACATGGACTGTGAAAAGAATTTATTTATGAATGCAATTAAAAACACTTTGGTGAAGAAAAATATTTTGATTTTGAGGAAGTGATTAAAAACTAAATTTAACTAAGTAAAATAAAATAAAATTTTCAATGCACGATTTCAAAAGATGATTTTAATCAGTATGACATAATTGTGTTAGATTAATTACATTTCTTAACTTATAATTACTAAACTCATGTTCATGTTGTTACGAATAAATTCACGGTAACCTAGTAATTTGCTAATTCTTGCTCATATATACTTATTAAATTCACTAATCTCTTGAACATTTTCTAATGCTAATTCAAACAATTAATCAATCTTCATAAGCACATAAAAGATTAAGTGAGGTAACAATGTATTC
>CM025150.1:24590234-24605297 GCA_013467495.1 Gossypium gossypioides
GATGCTTAAATGCATGGTTTGAAATGCAAACTAAATGAACAAATGAGTTACTTAATGCAAGACCTAATTTAATGATGTAGACTTAAACTAACATGGGAGTTACATAATGCATGTCATTATTTAAAGGCAGAACACACAAAGTGCAAGTCTAAAATAAAAAATATGCAAACTTATTAATTTAAATAAAACTATATTAAATTAAAAAGTCCTTAAAAACATTGACCCAATAATCAATCAAGCCTAAGAGATGTTTCATCTTGCACTTGGGCCCTTCAAGTTGTGTTAAAACATGATGCGTCTGGGTTTGCATCATGAGGGATGATTGAAATGGGTAATGAGTGGGGGTATTTATACTTGAAGTGGATGGTAGAGTTTACTAAAAATAGGGATTTGAATCCCTCCATTTTCTCCATTGCTTGGTGGGCCACATATAGTGGAAGTAGGTGGATGGTGGTTACTTTATTTGAGCATAGAATCATGCTAAATTTAGGCATGGGTTGGACGGTTTTAAGGGAAATATTTGTGTGTTGATTTCCAATGCTTCTTTAAATATAGGGACCTCCAAATAAGTGTCCCAAAAGAAATTTTTGGGTAGCCAACATGCTTGTGCCAAATTTGGGCTTGACTCCCCCTTATTGGACGGTTTCATGATCCACTAAGCTTGTCAGACTTGACCATCATGTATCATCTTTTTTATTGGGTCAAATTAACACCTTAATGACCCATTTAGCATGGTTTTGTCATCCAACATAAGAAATAAATAGCTCATGTTCATGCAACTTTATAATAAGCTTCATATTATATCATCTCCATAGTTCCCTCGATAATAAAATATAACACATTAATAATTAACATGAAATAATTTAAATTATGCACAAAATTAATACAATAAAGCTTATATTTGCATTTTTATAAATTCATACCCATCATCAAAATACAAACAAAATCCACTTAATTAATTAACAAATACTTGGGATTAGTATTATTATTAAGTAAAAAGGTGGTAAAAATGACTAGAAAAACCCTATATAATTTAGAGTTTACACACCCCTAAACTTAATCCATTGCTCGTCTCGAGCAATGTTTCATATAAAGCACAACTTTTGCTAAGGTAAATTTTTGCAATAAGTTTAAGTAGCATCAATCTTTGCATACAATCATGCATCAACAAAATCATGCTCACAAACTCTTTTTATTGATAAGTTGCTCATATGCAAACATTATTTCAAAATTTTATTCTAAGTGCGGAAAAATGCTAAACAGGTCAGAAAGTACATGCTTCTCTAGGTCATACATAACATTCACCATTAGGTCAAAGTTTCCTTATCAATCTAACAAAGTAATCACAAGGTCTAATGTAATGGTCCTCATATGTTGGACTTAGCAATTGCTCTCCACTAATGTCGTTGGCATAATCATCAAAATCAATAGGTCTTTTATAATGTTGTAATGGGGCTAGGCTTAAGGTAGGGATAAATAGAAGTGAATTTTTAGGTTCAGTAATCTTAACCCTAACTTTGCCTTGGATCTTTTCGATGTACATCCTTCCTACTAATGGGTTCGTCACCCCCAAACTTAATTCTGAAGCATATACCCAATATTTCTCCATACTTTGAGTATTTATTTGGTTCTTTTTGCTTGACATTTGAATAGAGCTTTTTTTTTAAACATAAGAAGAACACGTACATCTTTTTAAATTTTTCCTCGATCTTTGCTTATCAAGATAAGTATAGTTAAGATAGGTGCAAAAATAAGATAAAATTTAAAAAGATGGTAGCATGACTTATAATATAGGTAAATAGCAATAAAGTAGGCTTTAAGGTTCAAATTAAGGTTTCAAGGGTCAATATTTATATGGTAGGCTTGGAAGGCTCAAATGATCCAAAGAAAATTTTTCTAAATCATGTTTAAATTCTTATGCCTCCTATGATTTCACCTCAAGAAAGTTACTAAGTCAATTCTAAGAACTTAAACCTTTATGCATGTATGTTGGAACTCAAGAACAAAAGTGTTAGAGATATTCTTTAAAGTATTTCGTAAGGTATCATCTCAAACTTTTGCATATCTCCAGTAAGCATGTTGTTGGTTGTGCATGAATTTCCACATATCCATCATAGTTGAGAATTCTGATTTCTTCATAGTGTTTGAAGAAGATGGAATTGGAATAATCAATTCAAGATTAAAACTTTGCTCCACTAGTTTAGCAGCATTTAGGTCCACCCTCAGTTTAGGGCTATTTGGTTCCTCTTCAGTTTCTACTACTTTTGTGGCATTTGTTGAGTAAGCTTCTGGTTCAGGCTTAGTTGATGACTCATCAGGTTCTGGTTCGTTCAGTTCATTTGGCTCCAGTTGGTTCAATAGTCCAACATTCTCCACTAACCTTTCAAGATCATGCCTTGTTATGTAACCTTGAACGTATTGGACCTTCAAGTTTGCTTTTGATCTTACTTGAGCCTTCAAGCAAAGTAGAGTAATCAATGATGGAAAGTAGGCACTTCTTGCCTTTTTCCTTGCATAGTCTTGACTTTTCTGTCATAATCGCATACAACAAAATCTTTCGTTCCATCAAAATGGTGGAACTATGTGAGATAGGTATGAAGCTATATGGAATAAAGTAGAACCATACCTAGGTCACTGGATTTAAATATTCTCTTCAACAAGAATGACTGCCATACTTTCTTATAATCCATTAGGATCTCGAATTTGTAACCACATTAAGAACTTGTGAAAGAAAATCTCAATTGATATTTGTCATCATGGCAGAATACTCATCTTCTTCAACATCATATAAGTTAAACAAATCATTAATGGATTTAGAAGTAAGGGGGTACCTTCTTCTTAAGAACAAGAACTTCATTAGCATTTGGTGTGGTCAAGTTGGCATGCAACTCTCGCACTAAATCTTCATCTGACATTGATCGTGCATCATAGACTTGCTTCCAATTTAAAACATTAATAATCTTTCGAAGTGAAAATGGCATGATCATCTCGTCATTGCTCTCTAAATTGAAACCTTTTTCCGGCATCATGGGTTGATTCTTGAAGGTAGAATCAAATCTTTCCCTTGCTTCCTTATCTTGAATCATAATTGGACTCTTAGTAGAAGTCTTAGAAGATCTAGTTCTTTTGCGAGACATGGTTATTTTTCCCAAAAAATAGGTAGAGTTTCGGTAAAAGGAAAAATAAGAAATCGACAAGGTGTGTTGGTGAAAGTTGCGGGGACAATTGAATTATGGTAGCGACAATCTTGCGACAGCATCGGGATTGCGGTGGCAAAGGCGTTGCTCTGGCAAAGGCTTTATGGCTGAAGGCTTTGCGGCGGCGATAAGTGAAACTTGTGACAAAGAAAAAAATTAGGGAGAGGCTTTTGGGAACTTGAGGCCGACGACTAAGAGAAGAAAATTAGGGTGAGAGCTAATTGTTTAGGTGTTGTGAATTTTATGAAGATGTGAAGGGGTTTATATAGTGATGGATTAGGGCAAATCTGTAGCAAAAATTTAGCTACAAGGGTTGCTTGGGTGGCAAGGTAAGGATGGAAGGGAAAAATGGAGACAAAATTAGGGTTTTTAGAACCCTATGGACGACACCTAGTGGTAAATTTTTCCTCTTCGCTGTTTTGGGCCTTAAGCCCAAACTACAATTATTTTTTGTACTAAAAAATTAAACTGAACTAGAAAAATAAATTGATTAGTACTTGGGCCAAATTGACCCTTTTATTAAACATAAATAAAAATTTGCAAATAAAAATTAAACTTTAAAATTTCTTTTTGGCCTACTTAGAATTTTTCTTCTCGAAAAATTACATTAAATTAATATCCCAAGAAAGGTTAAAAGGGTCAATAATGGTCCCGCTTAAGTTCCAATTTCCTTAGACAGATTTAATTTAATGTATTAATTCAAGAAAAATAATTTCTAAGTATGTCATTTATCAAAAATAAAAATAAGAAAAATTAAGGGCCTTTTAAATTAAACGAGGTTTCAATTAGCTCAACTTCACCATCCTAATATTGTTTGAGACGTTGACCATTAACTTTAAATGTACCTCCATTGTTGTTGTACAATTCTACAGCTCCATATGGATAAACTCTGTGGATGGTATAGGGTCCTTTCTATCGGGATTTGAGTTTTCCCAAAAATAGCCTTAGCCTTGAATTAAACAACAATACTTTCTGTCCTTCTTTGAATTCACGAGGTTGTATACGATTGTCATGCCATCTTTTAATCTTTTCTTTGTATATATTGGCATTCTCGTATGAAAATAACCTCAACTCTTCTAACTCATCAAGCTATAACATTCTTCTCTCACCGGTTTGCTTAAGATCCAAATTTAATTGTTTCAAAGCCTAGTGAGCTTTATTCTCCAACTCAAGTGGAAAGTGACACGCTTTTCTAAAAACTAACCGATAAGGAGTCATTCCTAATGGTGTCTTAAAAGTTGTTCAATAGGCCCATAGAGCATTATCAAGCCTTCAAGACCAATATTTTCTATAAGGTCGCACCACTTTCTCAAGGATTCGTTTGAACTCATGGGTTACCCGTTCAACTTGCCCATTGGATTACGGATGATAGGTAGTGGCAATTTTTAGTTTCACATCGTACTTGTCAAGCAACCACTTAAGCCATTTGTTTATAAAGCGCAATCTGTCATCGCTAATTATAACTCTCGGAGTCCCAAACCGTGTAGACACATGATTATGTAATAATTGCATGACTATCTTAGCATCATTCGTTGGGTAAACCTCGGCTTCAACCTACTTGGATACGTAGTCAACGGCCATGAGGATATACCTGTTGCCATAAGAAGAAGAAAACAGGCCTAGAAAAGCGATGCCCCATACGTCAAATAATTTTACCTCTAAAATATTTATTAAGGGCATCTTGTTCCTCATTGATATGCTTTCGATCCTTTGGCATCTACCATAATTTTTCACATACACATGCGCATCCTTAAACACTGTAGGCCAAAATAATCCTGCTTGTAAGATCTTTGCTACAGTGCGGGAACCACCAAAGTGTCCCCGACTTGGAGATAAATGGTAGTTGTAAAAGATCTCATCAATTTCATTTCAAACTACACACTTCCTGATTATGTTATCTACACATTGTTTAAACAAAAACGGATCCTCCTAGAAATAATACCAACTATCATGAAGGAATTTCTTTCTTTGTTGGCATGTCATTTCTCGAGGAATTATTCCACATGCTAAATAATTCACATAATTAGCAAACCAAGGTATTTCATCAATTCGGCTTATCTCAAAGATATGCTCATCTAGAAAATTTTAATTAATAGGGGCAAATAAATAAGTTACCTCATTTTGTTCCAACCTCAACAAATGATCGACTACTTAATTTTCAACATCTTTTCTATCTTGGATCTCAATGTCAAATTCTTAGAGTAAAAGTATCCATCGAATTAGCCTCGGTTTAGCATCTTTCTTAGTGAGCACATATTTAATGGTTGCATGGTCAGTAAAAACTGTAACTTTAGTACCTATGAGATAAGAACGAAACTTTTCAAAAGCAAAAACTATAGCAAAAAGTTCTTTTTCAGTTACTGTGTAATTAAGTTGGGCTCCCATCAAAGTTTTACTTGCATAGTAGATAGGATGAAACACTTTGTTCCTTCTTTGACCTATCATAGCAAAATCGCTTGCGACAAACATCAACTCAAAGTGTGAGCTCCAATCAGGTGTAACAATTAATGGGGCTGAGATTAACCAACTTGTCAACTCTTCAAAAGCTTCCAAGCATGCTTTGTCAAACTCAAAAATAGTATCTATCTCTAACAGTATACACAAAGGCTTAGGAATTTTTGAAAAGTCTTTTATAAACCTTCAGTAAAATTTGGCATAGCCTAAGAAACTCCGAACTCCTTTCAATAGAACTGGAGGTGGTAATTTTTCAATCACATCCACCTTTTCTTTATTAACTTCAATTCCTCTTTTGGAAATTTTATGCCCTAAGGTAATTCCCTCCTTAACCATAAAATTACATTTCTCCCAGTTAAGGATAAGATTTGTCTCCTCACATTTTTTAAGTACCTTAGCCAAATTACTCAAACAAACATCGTATGTATTACCAAAAACTGAAAAATATCCATGAAAACCTTAACAAAATCTTCTACCATATCAGTAAATATTGCCATCATGCATCGCTGAAATGTGGTAGGTGCGTTACATAAACTGAAAGACATTCGCCTAAAAGCAAACGTACTGTACAAGCAAGTAAAAGTGGTTTTGTGTTTGTCTTCTAGGGCTACAACTATTTGGTTATATCCCGAATATTCATCTAAGAAACAATAATATTCGTTACCTGCTAGTCGGTCTAACATCTAATCCATAAAATGAGCAGAAAATGGTCCTTTCGAGTTGTTTTGTTCAATTTTCTGTAATCAATACAGATTTTCCAACTTGTGATAGTTCTTTTTTGGATTAACTCATTATGTTCATTCTCAAAAATCGTGATTCTACCTTTTTTCGGTACACATAATATCAAACTTACCCATTAACTATCTGAGATAGGGTAGATAATTCTCGCATCTAACCATTTGATCACTTCCTTTCGCACTACCTCTTTCATGATAGGGTTGAGTATCCTTTGCCCAACAATCCTAGCTCGCTCGACCTCCTCTAGGATAATCTTATGCATACAGAAAGAAAGGCTTATACCTCAAATATCAGCTATAGTCCAGCCAATCACTTTTAAATTTCTTTAAAACTTTGATTAGAGGCTCATCTTGGTGTTTTGTTAATTCTGCTAAAATAATCACAAGCAAAGTAGAACTATTACACAAATAGAAGTATTTTAAATGGGCAAGAAGTACCTTAAGTTTGAGTTTGGGTGGTTCTTCGATTATCAACTTCGGTTGTGTAAATTCCCAAACTTTCAATTCTAGTGGTTCAAACCGTGCTGGTTGAACATAATCTATTGGATTGGATTCCATCAAAGTCATGTTTTCATTACCTTTTTCATCTTCTAATGGCTTAGACCCTAAAGTGTTCTCTAGTGGGTCTTCAAAATTGTTCTCTCATTCAATAGAAACTAAGGCTTCTAGCTCTTCCATCACCGAACATTCTTCCGTCAGATCGAGAAATTTCATTACTTTAAGAACATTAAATGTTACCTTATCGTCTTCAAATCCTATCACGAGTTCATCTTTTTACACGTCTATCAATGTTCTTCATGTGGCTAGGAAAGGTATCCCTAGGATGACCAGCATTTTAGTATTTGCTTCAAAATCTAAGACAATGAAATCAGTAGGAAAAATGAATTTATCGACTCTTACCAAAACATCCTCAATCTTTCCTTTGAGGTATGCTAAAGATCAGTCTACTAGTTGAACTATCATAGTAGTGGGTCTTACTTCGCCTATTCCCAATAGTTTGAAAATAGACTTGGGCATCAAGTTGATGGTCACTCCTAAGTCGCACAAAGCTTTACCACAGTAAGATTCTCCAATATTGAAGGGTATAGTAAAGCTTCCAAGGTCCTTCAGTTTCGGAGGAAGCTTGTTCTCTAAGAGCGCATTGCACTCCTTCGTCAAAGCAACGGTCTCATACTCACTAAGTCTTTTCTTCTTGGATAGGATGTCCTTCATGAACTTCACATAATTGGGCATTTGCTCTAAAGCCTCCACCAACGAGATGTTGATGTGAAGTTACTTTAGAACGTTAAAAAAATTCTTAAATTACACCTCATGTTTTTGCTTATTTGGTTGGAACTTTCGAGGATATGGAGGTGATAAAACTTTAGGTTGGATTGGAAAACTTTTTTGAGGAAATATATTTGCATCTAAAGAAGATGTTAGTTTTTCAGAATTCACTAGTTTAGGTTTTATATCATAAGACTTTGTAAGTTCTGACTCAACTGGTGTAGGAATTTCAACTGTTGGTTGACTTTCCCCCTTCTCAATGGGTTCATCTTCAATCACAACCTCCTTGGGTTCCAAAGGCTTACCACTTCATAAGGAAACTACTTTGTAATGTTCCTTACCTAAATTTCTTGATTTTTCGTATCGCTTGGCAAGGCTCCTTGCAGTCAGTTATGAAGCTCTGTAGCTAGCTGATCCATTTGGTTATCTAAATTTTTCAGTGTTATTGATTGGCTTTGGATTAAAGTGTCATTCTTCACCATGTATGCCTTCAACAAGTTCTCCAAACCGTTGGATGACTCAGCTTGTTGTGGTTTTGGAGCTTATTAATTGAACCCTTGGGATTGGTTGGGTCTTTGTTGCATGTAAGTGTTGTTCAGTTCATTTCCTTGGTTACTCCAAGAAAAGTTTAGATGGTTGCGCCACGAAGGATTAGAGAAGTTGGACTATGGTCTGTGTCCACTTCTATTTTGGTGTTGATTCCCTACGTAATAAATTGACTTAGGATTTGATGGACAATTCTCAAAAGAATGACCATCCATATAGTATACGTAAGAAACAACGTCAAACCGACTTGGTGAATGAGATCCAAAAGTATTAAAATCATTAGTAGTAAACTATTTCAACATTCAAGAAATAGAAGATACCTGAGCTGAGAGTGATGTAAGTGCGTCCATTTCGTGCACTCCGGCTACTCGTCTTCTTGAAGTTGCTCGATTTTTTTGCCATTGATAGTTGTTACTAGTGATCCTCTCAATGATTTTGTAAGCCTCATTATAAGACTTAGACAAAATTGCACCATTCACAGAAGCATCTACTATCAACCTTGTGTGTGTGTTGAGACCATTATAAAATGTCTCCAACTGGATGCAGTGTAGAATCCCATGATGAGGACACTTACAAAATAATTCCTTAAATCTTTCTCATGCCTCATACAAAGATTCGTCATCCAATTGTTGAAAAATGGTTATCTCATTTTGCAACTTAGCGTTTTTGCTAAATGGAAAATACTTTACTAAAAACCTTTCTGCTAATTCTTGCCATGTAGATATTGAACTTGGTGGCAACGAATTAAGCCATGCTCATGCTCGATCTCACAATGAGTATGGAAACAACTTCAACCTCAATGTGTCTTCAGTCACAACGGCTATTTTAAACGAATTACTCACCTCCATGAATAATTGAATGTGAAAGTGTGGATCTTCCGTGGGCATTCCACTAAACTGGCCCAACGTTTGGAGTATTTGAAATATCACTAGTTTCAATTCAAATTGCGGTGCCTCAATCTTCGGTCTCCAAATTCCAAGATTTAATTCATTGAAGAGGAGCACATCATACTGCCTTATGGCACAATCCCTATCATCAGCAATAAGGATTGGATCATGCAGATGATTGGCTCTATTTCCTTGTCAATCATTTTGATTTCCAAGGTCCATCTCGGCTTGTCTTTGAGTTGATCTTTCGCGTCTTTTTTGTTTAAACATCCACTCGATTTCTGGATTTACAGGTAATAAATCGATAATTCAATCTATGATCATAAACACTTGAAAAAGAAATCACAAAATATAAAGAATAAAGAATAAATTAGTAAGATTAGAAGTTAGATAAAAATGAAATAAAAACCAAATTGGAAAGAATAATTTCACAAAAATGATTAAGGCAACAGTCACCGGCAACGGCGCCAAAAACTTGTAACGCTCGGTTTGTGCAAGTATACACAGTTGTTATCAAGTAATAAGTAAGTAAAAGAGTTTTACTGGCTAAGGGAAATAACAAAGTAAAGGAAGAATAAACTTTGTCAAATTAGCAGTCTCGTGAACTTTAATTGAAGATGTTTTCTTCCAATCCTTGTGTTGCTCCTTTGCTAATGGCTCCTCAAGGTGGCCGGCCAATAGATGATCTTCTTAAGGTTTTGCTAGCTAAGGGAAATGAGATGTTATGCTTGGGAATAAAGAGAAGAAAAGAGAGAATAGTTGAATAAGGGATGTCGAGATGATTAAGGAATGAAGGGATGAGGGATGATTGAAATGGGGAATGAGTGGGGGTATTTATACTTGAAGTAGATGGTAGAGTTTAATAAAAATAGGGATTTGAATCCCTTCATTTTCTCCATTGCTTGGTCGGCCACATATAGTGGAAGTAGGTGGATGGTAGTTTTTTTTTTATTTGAGCATAGAATCATGCTAAATTTAGGCATGGGTTGGATGGTTTCAAGGGCAATTTTTGTGTGCTCCAATGATTCTCCAAATGTAGGGACTTCCAAATAATTGTCCCAAAAGAGGTTTTGGGCTTGACTCCCTCTTGTTGGATGGTTTCATGACCCACTAAGCTTGTTAGACTTGTCCACCATGTATCATCTTTTTTACTGGGTCAAAGTAACACCTTGCTGACCCATTTAGCATGGTTTTGTCGTCCAACATAGGAAATAAATAGCTCATGTTCATGCAACTTTATGATAAGTTCCATATTATATCATCTCCATGGTTCCCTGCATAATAAAATATAGCACATTAATAATTAAGATGAAATAATTTAAATTATGCACAAAATTAATACAATAAAGCTTATATTTGCATTTTTTATAAATTCATGCTCATCATCTAAATATAAACAAAATCCACTTAATTAATTAACAAATACTTGGGATTAGTATTATTAAGTAAAAATATGGTAAAAATGGCTAGTAAAACACTGTATAATTTAGAGTTTACAACCTTATAGTCCAGATCGGATTAAGGTAAGGTGTTCATGGATAGGCAATACCAATTTTGGGTTTATTCCCACCTAGATGACTTCCTAGGGTTGTCGGGCCTAGGGCTTAAGTTCTTCCTACCCCAACCAACTAACTCACTAAGAAACCCTACATAGAAATTAATTACTCCCATGTCCACTCGTTAATTCCCCATAAGAGGATTAGTTTCTAATGGATCTCATAAACAACATAAACTTGATTAAAGATATAAACATGAAAAGTAGATCAAGAATAAGGGTTTAAGAGAAATCCTGATTTGTATTGAATACTGAAAGCACAGAAATCCACAAAAAGTTTATGATTCCACAAGTCAGATTCTCTGAAAAACAAGAATAAAAATAAAACTAAATTACAAATAGAAATCCTAAGTACAAAAGAAACTAAAAACTAAATAAAAGTTGCAACCTAAACTAGAAGAAAGATTAAATGTACAGAAAAGATGTCTATGAAGTGTTCAGTGAAGCCTATTTTAGAATTAGGGTTAGTTATCGTCCATTGACCTAAATCGGTTGAAGTTTCCTCGTTAAAGTTTGTTGTGTGGACCAAGTTCACCTTTCTTGGGGGATATTCTATCCACCTCCTTTGTCGTAAGTTTAGTTCTTTCTGTGTGAGTAAGTACTTGAGACTGTTATGGTTTGTATAGATAGTACACTGCTCGTCGTACAAGTAGTGTCATCGAATCTTGGGTGTGAACACCATTGCTACTAATCATGTGTTGGGTAGTTTTGTTCACGAGGCTTCAACTATCTGGAGGCATAAGCCACTACTGTTCCTTCCTGGATTAACATGCAACCAAGACCTATGTGCGATGTGTCGCTATAGACTACAAAGTCTTTCCCAAGTTCTGATTGAACCAACATAGGTGCTTTAGCGAGTATCGTCTTAAGTCTCTCGAAGTTGTTTTGTCTTTCTTCCGTCCATGGAAACTCTTCATCTTTCTGTATTAGCTTCATTAAGGGCGTCGTAATAGTGGCGATCCCCTCAACAAATTTTCGATAGTAACTTGTAAGCCCCAAAAAGCTTTGCACCTTTGTGACACTTCTTAGCGATCTCCACTCCAGAATTGCCTCGATATTCTTTGGGCCCACACGAACTCCCTCTACCGAGACCACATGACCTAAAAAGACTACATCATTTATCCAAAATTCACATTTACTAAACTTTACGAACAATTGCTTCTCTCACAATATTTGTAGCACAGTTCGTAGGTGGGCATCATGCTCTTTTTATGTTCGTGAGTACACAAGTATATCTTCTATGTAGACCACCACGCACTGGTCCAAGTATTCATGGGACACTCGATTCATCAATCCAAAGGGCAAGACCAGGAATTCATAATACACATATCTTGTGCGAAATGTTGCTTTTAAAACATCTTCTTTTTTCACCTTAAGCTAGTAGTACCCTGACCGCAAGTCTATCTTTGAAAATAATGTGGCACGTAGCTGATCAAAGAAGCCGTCAAATCGTGGTAGTAGGTACTTATTTTTGATAGTCAATTTATTTAACTGTTTGTAGTCGATGTACATTCTCAGGCTGCCATATTTCTTCTTTACAAACAATATTGGTGATCCCCATGACGATACACTTGGTCGAATGAAACCCTTGTCGAGCAGCTCTTGTAGTTGAATCTTCAATTCCTTTATCTCTTTTGGTGTTATTCGATAAGGTGTAATGGACACTGGTGAGCTACTTGGGTACAACTCAATGGCGAACTCCACTTCGCAGTCTATGGGTAATCTAGGTAGCTCGTCTGGAAAAACATTAAGATAATCTTTTACTATGCAAATGTCGCAAACCCCTATCAACTTATTCCTGCAAACTCATTACATAAGCGAGGTAGGCTCCGCAACATTTCCTTATCAACTTTTCTACTTTTATTGCCAAGACCAAGTTGGATAGAAATTAGGTTTGCTCACCAACCTCAATGATTTCCAACCCTTCATCAGTTCGCAAGGTTACCCTTTTAAGTGTGAAGTTTATCTTGGCTCTATGCTCAGTCAGCCAATCCATTCCCAAGATTATATTGAACCAATAAAAGGGAAACTCCATCAAATCAATGAAGAAACTGTGTCCTTGAATCATCAAGGGGAACCTTTTGCACACTTTATTGACCAAAACAGTCTACCAAATAAACTAGTGATTGTCATCCATTTATAACTTCTACTGGAATTCCCAACTCACAGGTTAGCTCGCTTAAAATGTATGTGTGTAGAATAAGAATCAATCAAGGAAAATAATGATAGATTTCACAAAGTGAAAGTACCTGTAATTACATCTATCAAACCTTGATCATGTGGTTTCCTTATAGCATACACTTGTGTGAGCCCTCCTGTCTTATCTTGCATGGCAACTGTGTATTCTAGGGTTTCGTGTCTAGGTTTCCTTACCTCGCTACCTCTACCCCTTCCTCGACCGCGTACATTAGATGCACTGGTGTAAGGGTTGCGTTCTGTGTTTGTGACCCCTCCTATCGTTTTGGGTAGTCTTTTATCAAGTGTTCCTTGGACCCACACTTGATTCATCCTCCTATTACCTTTCGATATTCACCAAGGTGTCTGCATTCACAGTGTTCATAGAGTGGCCAACTTGGCAACTTATGCGAACCTCCTTTCTCAGCTTTAATGCTACCTTAATGTCGTGAATGGTCTAATCAGAATTATTTTTGACATTCCTGCTAGAATAACGTGAATCGCGATCCCTCTTTCAACCATGTTGTTCAGGCATCTATTTATTGGACCTTGTCGCAGCTTGTGTTGCTTCCGCCCTTATCTCCTCAATAACCTTAGCTTTATTAACAAACTCATCGAAGATTGTCGTATCATGGGCTACCAGATAGAGTTGGATATCACGGTGCAATCCAAAATGGAACCTCTTACAGTGATCCCTTTCTTGTGAAACTATTTCAATTGCATACTAGCTCAATCTTACAAATTTTTGCCTCATATTCAGTCATAGTTAGTTCACCTTGTACCAAATTGATGAATTTCCTCTTGCGAGCTTCCCTGTACAGCTAGCCTATGAATTTCTTCTTAAATTTCTCTAGGAAGATATCTCAAGTATCTGTTCACAGTAGTCCCTTGCTTCATAGTATTCCACCAGCGATGGGCTTCGCCAATTAACAAGGACACTATGCTGTAAACTATAAATTATATAGATTTTTTATATCTATTTATATATCTTTTTTACTTAGAATTTATATTAATCCCTAGTATTTGGATATTTAATTAGGTGATTTTTGTCATATTGAGACAATGGGCATAATTTTAGTAAATGATGCAATTTTATGAATTGATGTATTAATTTTGCATAATTTAACTATCTTATGCTACATGCTAATATCTACGCTAAAATTGTTGTAAATGAAGCATTATTAAGAAGTATGGGAGCTAATTAATATCACATGGACACAAGTTAACTTTTACTCCATGTGGACGGCAGGCTTGTTAAATTAGACTCACAAATTTAAGTCAACCCAATTTAGAAGATGGTTACTAAAAAGAATGAAGTCTGCTCTCAATTGGGTTGTCAAAACACTCCAATAAAGGGAAGAATGGCCCAAATTAGGCAAGTCATCAAAGACCAGCCCAAATAAGCTTTGGGATAATTAATTTGGAGGCCTTTGTACTTTTGAAAGAATCAGAAATCAACTGCCAACTAATACCCAAGAAACCGTCCAACCCCTTGCATAATTCATGCATGAAATCAAGGATGACTGAAGCAACCATCAACCTCCCTTCCACACTTCAAGGCCGGTCAAGCAAAGGAGAGAACTAAGGGCTCTTCAAGCTAATTTTAGCAAACTCCTATTCCATCTCTCTACTATAAATACCAACCCTCTCTTCTCATTCCATCATCCTTCATCACTCATTCATCTCTCAATTCACATTCCACTCATCTTTTATTCCCTCTCTTCCACAAATAAGCCTTTTCATTTTCCCATCTCCTTTCGCTAGCATTTTCCCTTAAGGAAACCCACTCTTGGTCAGCTACCTTGAGTAGCATTTTGCAATCACACGAATCGGAGGAAGCCACCACGATCGGTCTTCGGAGAACTGTCAAAATCATCAAGAGTTTCTTCTTCCTTAATCTTATATTTTTTCAAAATGTTTGCAAATTGTTTTGATGTCTTTTAATTGAAAATGACGACTTAGTTTTGTTTTAGCTAGAATGATTACATTAATTTGATAAAGTTCATTTGATTTATGCTTATGATGTTTTGTACCTCAGTCATTCATGCTTCCAAATAAACCATTATTTATTTCGTGTATTAAAATATGCTTGAATGCATTAGAATTAGTTAGTCGATCCTAATCATATGATAACTAATGGACACTATAATTGGAAGATGCATGCTTAATTTATATCTTAATCAGAATAAATTAGAGGTTCGTAATAGACTAAGAGAACTTATTACCTTGCATAACTTTAAGTTTAT